>JAQPPZ010006778.1:0-121957 GCA_028583015.1 Wollemia nobilis
GGAGATAGGGTATGCAACTCTGTGGTGGCAGTCTAAGGAGCAAGGGTAGAGTTGGAGATGGGTAGGTGTCGTAAGGAACTATGCCAATGCCTTTGCTCAGCTTGCTATAGGGGAGGTGATCTGGCACCCGTACTGGGACTATCCAACCTAGCCTAAGGCTGGAGAGTGGCTTCAATGGGTGTACAAGGGGAGATGGTTGATCGGGTGGCATGGGACTGAGCAGGAGTACTTCCCATTTTGTTTGGGTGACACGACAGTTTGGGGTGCGCCAGGGGTTTCCTAGTGAGCCCTTGATCTATCAGTGTTGGGATGATGAGAGGACTCTGGCCTACCTGATCATTGAGCTACTTGGTTAGGAGTTGGATGCAGTGATTGATGTCCTTTACATGAACAACACCGAGGTGATCACTGAGTACGACTAGTGGTGGACGTTGCGGTGATGGCAGGGTGAAGGGCCTTTAGGAGTTCCAAACATAGTAGTAGCTTGTGGGGAGGATTCAGAGGCATCGGGAGAGGATTTTGGGGCTCCACTTGAGGATGCGAACATGGTGTATGTTGAAAAATTTGGTGGGGATGATTTTGGGATTCTGGAGCATCCAGATACACAAGACATCCTAGAGTAGTGGAAGCCAAAGCAGCCTGTAGTCCCAGATATGCCTATGCCTCAGGCAGTCCCATAAAGTGTGGAGGCAAGGCATCACATTGAGATAGCATGATTGGAGGATCTACTTTGGAGATAGGATGAGGAGCTTGGGGGTGCTCTGTAGGAGAGGGATCTCCTACGGACTCAGTTGGTGGAGTAGGAGAACACATTTGTTGCATACCGTCGATGGGATGGGGACATAGATGCTTCGCGGGAGAGGGATCTCCTATGAACTTAGTTGGTGTAGCATGATGACATAGTGGCTACGTATCGTTGGTGGGATATGGATTTATTTTGGCATCGGATGGAGTTGGAGGTAGAGATTATCCACCTCGGTGGGCAGTTATCGAAGCTCCTTGGAGGTGGATCTTTGCATCAGATGAGAGACATCGATACTGAGCAGTCAACATATTCTCATCGTAGGTGACTGGATGAGGGGCCACACCATGAGGGGTAATTCTCATTGCACCGATCCTATGTGATCATGGTGGCCGATGCCCTAGGCTTGGGGGTTTTTGAGTTTTTTATGTGATTTGCAAGGTCAGAGGACTGACTTATTGTAGCCTACGGGCATTTTGACAATATATATATACATGACTTTTCTTTTTGGTTATACATTTGTCGTGGTTTATTTTTTCTTTTGGTAAATATTTATTTATGATGATGTATGCATATGGAATGAATAAAATAATTTGTTGATAACTTGTTGATGGCACCATAGACTGTACATGATTTACTAGCTTTCTGTACTATGTGATGGCTTTGTGGAATGACTTTGCATGTGATAATTTTGGTTTTGTATTTTTCGTATTTTCTTATGGTGATGTAAGTAATGAAATGTACCAATTGTTTTAAAATGTAGTTGAGGTTTCTTCGAGATTCAAATATTTTAACTAACTAGCCAAGACTGTACATTTATCTCACAAGACTTTTGAATAAGGTATGAATTAGACTTGAGTTTGACCAAGTTATTGTACATCTCTGTGTGTGCGATTGAGTTTGTTTATGTGGTACTTATCAGGATACCACCAATGCCAGATAGGCTGTCAACCAAACATGTACTGAGGATCACCTAATTAGCTCCACTAATGCCTTTGTTGTATTTAGTAAGATTAATCCATAAGACAATCTAAGGTACCATAGGCTAGCTCATCCACATGTAAACATTGGTCTACTCACATGCAAAGCTAATGTGATAGACATATCATCATGCGTTTTAGGATACTGCCATTGCTAGGTAGGCGGTCTACCAGACCCATAATGAGGCTCACCTATATGGTTTTTCGAATGCTAAGAATTCCAGGGATTCAAGCTCAGACATCTTTCGGTTTCTCAACTTGTTGGGATACTTGATCGCATGCATAGTGATGAAAATCACTATTTATTTTTCTTTTTGAGCAAAGGGTTTGAATAGTGGTTATAACCACTGCTATTTTATTTTTATTTATAGTTTGCAAAGTTGAGCTCGTAGGTTGTTGGCTTGTGAGTGGCATTGATCCCTTTTGGCTTTGGGGATGACTACCCATCCTGGTTAGGGATGTGTAGTATGAATCCTTACAACTTTGGGGACCAAATGTGAGTGGGGATATTAGTATGTAGTGGAATTGATATTTTAGGTATTGGGGATGACTACCCATCCTTGTTAGGGGCATTTAGTATGAATCCTTACAACTTTGGGGACCAAAGGTGATTGGAGATGTTTGTGATGATGGATTGTTGAAATTTTGCTTTTGAATGGCATTGATCCTTTTAGGCCTTGGGGACGACTACCCATCCTTGTCAGGGGCGTGTAGTATGAATACTTACAACTTTGGAGACCAAAGGTGTTTGGGGATATGATTGATAGTGGTGAAAACCACTATTTATTATGGGGGATGAATGTGGAAGAGCTTGTCCTTTTGTCAATTCTCAGCATTCTCCAACCATTCGCACAAGGGGATGAACAAGCCAACCTTTCACCTATGGTACCCTAGACTGCTTTGTAGTTTTCTCTTGCGTTCACACAACTAGGAATTTTTTTTTTTGTGTGTTTTAACTTGTGTAGGGATGTTACGTAATGAGGTGTGATCCAAGTAAAACTCTACCTTTGTAAAATTCTATCTGACTTTGTATAGTTCTTTGCTAGAAATCTAATGACAACTGAGTGATGAAAAACCCTAGATACATTAGAAGACAACTGACTATGATATGATGCAAAATGTAAATGGCGTTTATTTTTGATGGACTGTTGACAAAGTGGAAAAATGTGGAAAATGATGGAGTTGTTGAGTAATTACAGTCTATGGTGCATTTGACCTGTATGTCCAAAAAATATGCAATGTATGTTTGTGATGCCTAATGCAACTTATATTTTTTGTGCTTTGATTTTTAAGAGTATGCATGGAAGTGAGATGCAATTTTTTTGCTATTTTTGATTATTTTATTATTTTTTTTGTTTTTGAATATTTGTTTTTGACCAAGCGATTGTGGGAACCCTTGGAACTTTTGGTTTGACCAAAGGGTTTAGGGATACCTTTGGGGCGTTTTAGGTTGACAAAGTGATTGTGGGAATCCTTAAAGCATTTCGGTTTGACCAAAGGGATTATTGATACCTTTGGGGCATTTTAGGTTGACCAAGTGATTGTGAGAATCCTTGGAGATTTTGGTTTGACCAAGAAATTGTGAGAATCCTTGGAGCTTTTGGTTTGACCACGCGATTGTAGGAATCCTTGGAGCTTCTTTGGTTTGACCAAGCGATTGTAGGAATCCTTGGAGCTTTTTAGGTTTGACCAAGTGATTGTAGGAATCCTTGGAGCTTTTTAGGTTTGACCAAGAGATTGTAGGAATCCTTGGAGCTTTTTAGGTTTGACCAAGCGATTACTAGAATTCTTGGAGATTTTGGGGTGGGCTATGGCTCTCTAAATGTGGAATGGCCTCAAATGACTGATGTTCAAGGGTTCTAGTTTCTTGATTCCTTCAAGAGAGGTGATCCAATATGTTCTAGGTCCTATTTTACTATAAATTACATAGGGACCTAACTAGTTTTCCATGAATTTGTCCCTTATATGGGGCAACAAGTTAGAATTTTTTTGGTTCTCTTTTAAGACCAAGTCACCAACCTGAAAGTCCCTTAGGTGAAATTTCATGTTGTATGCTTTCTTAAGTCGCTCTTGATAGATATGTAAATGCTTGAGAGAACTGACACGTCATTCGTCAAGCAACATAAGTTGGTCTAATCGGGCCTACCACGTAGTGTCATCATCGATGAACTCTTGCATTGATATGCGCAGGGAAGGTATTTCCAACTCGAGAGGCATGACTACCTCGGAGCCATACACCAATAAAAATGGAGTTTCCCTAGTGGGCATCCAAATGCTAATGTGATAAGCCCACAAGGCAAGTGGGATCTGAATGTGCCAATCCTTGTGACTATCTGTGACCATATTTTTGAGGATTGCAACTAGCATTTTGTTTGATGCCTCTGCTTGCCCATTTGCCTACGGATAATAGGGTGTTGAAAAATTGTGCTAAATTTTGTACTTTGTTGTCAAATCATGCACATATTTATTCTTAAATGATGTCCCATTATCCGAGATGATCTTGGATGGAATAGCAAAATGACATATGATGTTATGCAAAATAAACTCCGCAATGCGGGGTCCAGTCGTAGAGGTAAACGAAATTGCTTCCACCCACTTGGTGAAGTACTCTATGGCCATTATGATGAACGTGTGATGACCTGATGACACAGGGGAGATACTTCTGATTATATCTAAGCCCCACTACAAAAATGACCAAGTTGATTGGATCGGTTGCAAGGCCTGAGAAGGTACGTGTGTGAAATTGGCATGGTGTTGAAACTTCACACACTTCTTTACATACGTGCAACAATATCGCTCTAAATATGGCCAATAATAGCCCATGCAGAGAATGTGCTTTGCGATGGCCATATCGCTGAAGTGGCCATTGCATGTACCATCGTGCGCTTGGGTGATCACCCAAGCAGACTCCTATTGGTCCAAGCAATGGAGGAGGATTCCTTCATAGCTTTGACGATACAAAATGTCTCCTAGAAAGACATTTTTTGCTGCTTTCTATTTAAATGATCTTTTCACGATGTGCATCAATCCAAGTGGGAGGTTACCTAACTTGAGGTAGTCTCTTATGGGTGTGTACCAATCCTACTGATCAGAAGCCTCGACGGTATGAACATCCAATCCCTCTTGAAGTTTTTCCCTAGCAAAAGTTGAGCAGGAAAGAAATTGTAAGAATAGCGTTGTGTTGCTATTAAGGGGAATAGGGGAGAACAAGGAACCCCAGTTGGATTGATTCAGAAAATCATGGATTTGAGAGAACCTATCTTGAGATGGTTCAATCTGAATCAGGTGGATTCCTGGCATTAGGTCAAAGCTTGCATGCTCCATCATGGATTACGATAATATTTTGACTTGAATGGTTGTCATCTCCCCATAAGGGTCTTGCGAGATTAGTGACCCTAAAGAGGCCATATATCCACAAAATGATTCGATGATCAAGGGAGTGCCTCTATGTCATACCATTCAATATTTTCCAATAATTTGTCCACAAGGGCTTTGTAGGCTTGCAAAAATGGGCATTTACATTGGAATACCCCTTTTACTTGGTTGACAATTAATAGTGAATCACAAAATATGTTTAAGCATTTTATGTTCATGGTGATTGTTGTCTGAAGACCTATGAGCAAAGCTTCATATTCGACATTGTTGTTGGTGCATAAGAAATCTAATTTAAATGATAGAGGTATTGGAGCCCCTTGTGGTGTGAAGAATACAATTCCCGTGCCACCCCCTTGCTCACATTTAGAACCATCGAAGAATAAGATTATGTCGGACTGTGACTTAGGCTCATCAAAATATGGTGATTTTGAGACATGGAAGACCCCATCATCGGGTACCTCTATGGTAAGAGGTTGATCATCTTTGAGAGGAGCCTTTGCTAGTTGATCGGAGATGACTTGACATTTGATGGACTTTTTTCGAATGAATTTGATGTCAAACTTCGTCAATAACATGATCCATTTCGTCGTGCAGCTACTATGATAAGTATGAATCATCATGTACTACAATGGATTCTCCTTAGACACAACATACGTCGTATTGCTCAACATGTAATGGCATAGCTTTTTGGTAGCAAATACCACTACCAATCATAGCTTCTCGATGTATGCATAGTTAAGTTCATAACTAACCAGGGCACGGCTAAGATAGTAAGTAGCATGTTCTTTGTGTAGTTCAATTTTTTGGGCTAGCATGGCACCCAGTGCCACCTCAATAGCTAAGATGTATAAGTAGAATGACACTCCTGGTCTAGGTGGTGCCAATAATGGTAGCAAATCCAAGTATTGTTTGATGTCATCGAAGGCTGAATGGAACTCGTCATCCTAGTGAAATGCTACCCCCTTGTGCAATAATTTATTCATGGTTAGGTACTTGTCAGATAGCTACACTATGAAGCGCTTGATTGATGCGACCTTTCCCTATAGGCTTCTGAGCTGCTTGATGGTAATTGGGGGAAGAATTTCAAGGATTTCCTTGACTTTGTTTGGATCCACCTCGATGCCTCATTTTGATACTATGAAACCCAAGAGTTTTCCAGATGTGATGCCAAATACGCACTTCTTAGGGTCTAGTCTGACTTTATGTTCAATGAGGCGATTGAGGATCTTGCTTAGGTCATCGAGATGATCTGGGTGTAAAAGAGATTTTTCCAACAAATCATCCATGTAATCTTCCAAATTTTTATGCATGTGATCATGGAAGATGTATGTCATGGCACGTTGGTAGATGGCACCAACATTTTTAAGGCCAAAGGGCATGACCTTATAACAAAATTTCCCCCAAGGTGTTGTGAACACTATTTTTAGTTCGTCCTCAGGATTGATACAAATCTTATTGTATCCCGAGAAACCATCAATGAGGGAAAGCATTTCATGGCCCGTTGTAGCATCTACCAATGCATTGATGCTAGGCAAGGGGAAATCATCCTTAGGACTCACTTTGTTTAGATCTCAAAAATCGGTGCATATGCGAATCTTCCCGTCAGGATTCTTGATAGGTACCATGTTGGATAGCCATGGTGGGTAATCCATGCAGATGACAAACTGTGCATCCAACAGGTACTATTGGGTGCATCTTATATAGTTTTTTCTTGACTAGCTTGACTGTCGGATCAAGCGTTAGATTATGCATGACTAGCTAAGGGTCTAGCCCTGGCATGTATTTGTAGGACCATGCAAAAACCTCCTTCTTCTCCTTGAGAAAAGCAATGTAGTCAGCTTGCTCTTCAAGGGATAGGCTTACCCCTAGCTTGATGATCTATGGATTCATTGGGTCAAAGCTGATGTTTATGTCAGTCATCTCCTTGACTAACATGTGGGATCTGTCCTCCAATTGGTGTGGAGTTGGGATCAAGTGGATATCATTTTCTAAATTTAGATCTACATTTGGAACGTCAGGTTCCTCTTCAACGTGGAAGATATCCTAATTTGATCCTAGGGTGAAATGAAGCACCTCACCACAAGGCCAGTACTCTGATGGGGATGGTGGTGAATTAATGCAATCCCAATCTATGGCATCTAGGTCTAGATACAATGACCGTGTTGGATCGGTTGAATTGCGGATGGGGGCAGTTAAGTCGATGGAAATCATATTTATGAAATGATTTTGGTCTCCATTACTGTGGGTGTGGTGACTCAAACATCCTTGGTGATCTTTGTGCTTCGGATCTGGCTCTGTGGGTACTGGCACAAATGGATCGGCCCTATGTGTGGATAAAAGGATAGGATTTTCCCTTGGCACTAATGGATCTATAGGGTCTCTATGTGGAAGGCGCTCTCTGTATGCTTGAAGTGGTGGGTGCAGTAGTTGGTCCAACTATGCCTGGTTTAGGTGCCACCTATGCCTTGGACCCATGTGTAGCTATTCAAACATGTCAATGTCCATGGGGTATTGTTGTTGTTGCATATGATTGAGATATGCCATCTCAGCATCATCTTCATAATGGCTATCAGAGATCCATAGGCCTTCGTTGGCTCTGACAACTGTTTGTGACATGTGAGGCTCATCTTACTAGAGCAAATTGATCTAGTCCCATCAAGGTTGTTCCACTCTTTGTGGGGGGACCTAATTTTCTTGAGGTGGCATTTGCTCTATTGGAGCATTTAAAGGAAACATTGTCATGAGGCTCTCCTAATAATCATCTATGGGTGTCACTTGTGAGTGATTGCTATCAGACTCGAAAGGGTACCAAGGCGCTACCTCATACTCTGACTCATCTTCTGAAGAACCTTCTTGGCCTTGCCTATATCCCTCTTGTAGGTGAGTCCTTGAACTTTCTCCTTTCTCAATCGAAGGGAAAGGGTTTTTAAGGTCAACAAGGTTAGTTGTTAATAGTGGGAGATAATCCCCCAATGTATATGTTGTGTTAGGATTGGCATATGGAGCTAATCCCAACCCATCCTTGTTGTCTATCCCTAGGCCTTGCATGTTCTCTACCAAGATGTCAAGAGGCAAAGGGTGGTTGAACCCTAATCCTAACTTGTCGTATGAAATTTGATATCTTGGTTGGCAAAGAATACAGACTCCTTGCTCATATCTACCCAACCCATATCCATGCCAATTGCATTGGCAAAGATATCTCAAAGCGAAGTCTAGGTTGGACAAATAGTTGAAATTTTCAATAAAGGGCTCTTCATCTTCTTCTTCTTGCATGTAAGGTTCAATGCCATTATTGAGGCCCCCATATACAAAGTTTGTCTAATTTGGTGGGTAGCCTAGAGGAACAATAGTTTTGATGGGGAGGCGAGGTATCCCCATTTCCTGCATGGACTCATGTGTGGGTGTTGCTACAATGTTCCACACTAGTTACTCCCCTAGGCCCGTATTGGCCATCTCAACGGTGATCATTGGCAGTGGAGGGGGAGGGAATGGGAGTTCTTCCTAGATCCACTCCATGTAGGGTGAACTAGGCATCTTGACTTCCATTCGGCTAGGCATCTCTTTGGTAGATATGGTTGATACTGATTGCGGTGCCTCTTCTAGGGGTTTGTTCCCCTTGTCCTTCGATGTGGCCACCATAGGCAACATTTTTGGTGAAGGACCAGATGATGAAGATGGACTCGATTGGTGATTTAATGGAATTAACAACAGGGATGTATGTAGAATCGGACCCTGTTTAGATGGATTCAATTGAAAATCCAAATGTTTTGATGGAAGGGTTTATTGCGGCATCAATTGCACCATATTGCAATACTTGAAGGGCTCTAATTCTATCGAGACTACATACACCTACCCTTTGAATGTGTAATTTAGGAACTGATGAGCTATCAAAGGGACACACTTCATGTCCCTAATCCAAGGCCGGCCCAGAAAGATATTATAGGCCATATCACCTTCCAATATGTGGCACAACATAGGAATAGTCTTTTGTCCCACTTGGATGGGTAGGACAATTGTGCCAATCGTTGAGCATATCGCATCATTGAATGCTCAAAGAGTATAGGTGGAGGCCACGATGTGAGATGCTGGCAACTTGAGGTGTTTCAATGTCGTTGTAGTGCTTATATTGCTAGATGAGCCATTGTACACCAACACCATTTTAGATGGAATCCCGTTGACTCATACAATGATGTGCAGGGGTGTATCCACCATATCACCAGTCACCGATTTTAGTTCATCTTATCTAAATGTGATGACTGGCTCGATGCATCATTTTACATGTCCCAAAAAGTTGTTGAAATATTTTGCTTCGTGGGGTTGTAGATCAATGGATTTTAATATCTCCATTAGAGTCTCCTAATGGGGCGATGATTATTGAATGAGCTCGTAGATGGAGAGCCTAGCTGACGTGGTCCTTAAACTTTGGGTAAGTCTAGTCCAAATTAAGGCCATTTGTCTAGGCAGGGGAGGTTGCATAGGGTGCTGTTGAGGTTGTGACATTGATGGAACCTTTCCTGTAGCCACTGTAGGGGCAGCTGTGTTTGGGTACCTCTTGTTACAAGTCATTATGCTTATCATCCCCACATACCCTTGCATGGGGTAGTTCTATGTCATGTCATTGACTTGAAGGGTTTTTTTTTGTGTATCATGGGTAGGCAAGGGGTCTTTGAAGACTCCCATTTGTTGGTTGTTTGGTGCCATGGTGTTATCCATCGCCAGTGTCTTGTTATCTATCAAGTATTGCATGAAGCTCTTGAACTTCCAACATGCATAAATATCATGTCCTTTCTGTCAATGAAATATATAGTACAAGTCTTCCCTATAGACCTTAGGTTTTGGCATGTTGGGGCCTATGGGTCAAATTTCTAGTAGGTGTATCAATTTTACCATGAAAAAATAGTCAAACAAGGAGTATTTGGACTCTGTGAAGGGCGTGAATTGTCACCTAGGTTGACGCTGCTGATTTTTCTCCTACCGATGATTTTCCTTCTCATAGCTGTCAAGAGGAACTACTTGATAGTTAGCCTATGAGGGCTATGTTTCTTGTGTAGGCTTAGGCATATTTATAGCAACCTGATTGACCATAGCGGGTTTTTATTGCATGGTCCCTATTTTGGCATTTTTAGGCCACTCTTTCTTTCATGGATTGGTAGTCTCACCATCCTATATCTTGATATCCTCAATGATTCTCGATTGTGCCAGGGCTTCCTCAAGAGTGGCATATTGTTGCAGCTGCAATAGCATGAAGATATATCTCAAACAACTTTTTGAGAACATTTGGGTTAGGTCGGCCATAGGAGGGAGGTAAGGAAGCTTTGAAATCAATGTCCTCCACTAATTTCCATAGGTCGCCATGGTTTCTTCCTCATACTACCTAAGGCTAGCTAGGTCACTTAGTGACCTTCTTCTTGGTGTTGAAGGTGAAGCATTCGAGGAACGAATCCACTAGCTAATCCAAGTTACTGATGCTATGTTTTGGCAACTAAGTGAACCAATCCGAGGTAGGGCCTACAAAAATGGTTATAAATGTTCTTAGCAGCAAAGCATCGTTGTCCTGAATGCCAAAGCATTGGATCAGGAATCTAGTCACGTGCTCTTGGGCATCCTCTTCCCATATAAATATTGCCAACTAAGGCAGTTTAAAGTGTTCAAGGTATGGGGGTTCCGACACTGACGGATGCATAGGGTGATTGCAGAGCTGGCATAAAGTGGGCTTTTGCGGCCCAAAAGTCTTGGTCTCCACATACTCTAAGCACTCTAACAGTGATTTATATGCATTAGAGGATTTTATCTCTTCCTCCTTGGTTTGCTCTCGTTGCGGGTTACGAGGAACTTGAGGCCTTTGAGGGGTGGTCGGATAGCACCCCCTCTACCTTGGTAGGGTGTTTCATCCCTCTCTTCTTCTTGATCATACTCCTCATAGGCTTCTTGAGGAGTTCTTGGGAGAGACCTATAAGCATGGGTGGGTGCCTGTGGAGGGTGCCCATTGTTGTTTTTGGGAGTGGCCTCCCGCTTAGGTCTAGGAGGTCTCGAAGGCAACACTTGATAAGTTCGTGGAGACCTATCTCGCACCAAGGGGTTGTGCCTCTCATACAACACTATCTTATGCATGCGAGGGGTTGGGACCCTCTCAGGCATAGTGTTCTAGACCAATTCATCTGTTTGAAATTGAATGCACTCTTTGCTAAGGCGGTATAGGTGCTCTAACTATTATTGGTCTTGCATGAGCTACATGATTTGTGCTTGGCAGGTGGCATGTTTGGCAAAGGCCAAGTCAATTTGTTTCATCGTCTGGTGTTTAGGAAGCCTATATGCCTCTCCTACATGTCTATCTTGATTGTGGTGATCCGATATCTCTATGGGTTGCTTTCCTCTATCGAAGTTAGTGGCATTCACCTGAGGCTCTGGCCTCAGTGGGTGATCGTGATAAATAATAGGTGCGAAGACACATTTCTCCCATGCTATGTATTAATATTGAGGAATGTAGTGGTATTCCTTGTGATCCCTTTCATATATGTGAAATGGGTGAGCAGAGTTGGCTTACCCTGTCTAAAGAGCCTTGTGCTCTGTATTTGGCCTATTGTTTCTGACAGTAATAAGGGATAGAGGAGGGATGATGTAATAATGTGGCCCTCCTTATTGACCCTATGTTGCTCTAGTACTTCATCATGTGGTGGCCACTCATAACGAGTGTCTAAGGGAGCCCTCTTGTCTATGTTGAGTGCCACATGTATGGACTCCTCTTGAAAGGGTCTATGCTGAGTGGGAGTGCCCCTCAAAGGGGTGCCTCTATAGTCCCATTTTGTAATGTCATGATGTGGACTATATTGTGGGTCAGGATGCCAAGGCGGTATGACCAAGTCCTCGGGGCTATATCAGAGGTGACTTGTGCCCCTTTGCACACCTTTTGTAGCTTCTGCCCGTGATTGGGATCAGCTACAGGTGTACACCATGGTGGTGTTTCTCTAAATATGTGTACATTTTTATCTTATTTACAATATTTTATGCTACACTAAACACAAGGGGACCACACACTCAAAGCAATGATTATCTTGTTTATGGGTTAAAGTGTGCCCTAAATCTGGTTCAATGTGTTTTGATTTTTGTTTTGAAAATATTGTAAAGAAATTTTGGTTGTATATGCAATATGAGGGCTCTTATATCTCCCAAAATGGTCACCCCTTCAATATACCACTGCTAGGCCATTATACCAAACCTCTCTATATACCTGCCCTTACATGAGGGAGACTATTGGTATGTGAGAGCAGAGCAGTATGTGGAACATAGGTGGTATAGAAGGGGAATCACTCTATTTTTGACACCTACCATAGAAGACTTATCCTCATGCACTAGGAATCACCCCAACTACACTTGGTCAGCTTTCATTAGGATTTACATCTAGCAACAGTAGCGATCGGGGTTATGTATGCAAAAAATCAAGCCAAGGTGGTGATGAAATCCATTGTTGGTCTTGATCAAGGGTTGGGGTTTTACGACCAATACCTTGATGTTTAAATTACCATGTGGTGTGTGGGATTATTTTTATTTGCACCAAGAAATAAAAACATGCAGCAAAACTCTCCTATGTAAGCAAAGAAACATGAAATGACAGATACAAAAAACAAAAAATGATAGAGGATGCTCAGATTTCGTACCTCTTCTCTACCCAAACTAGATGCCTCTGATTTCCTGCTCTGAAATTGCACAGAGAGCTAATCATCCCAGGGTGTTAAGAATATTAGATCTGTATTCATCATAGGGTGTGAAAAATGTGCATTCATCCCTGGATGACACGAATTCCAAATCTGTAGTCACCACAGGGTGGAACGAGCAGCATTCCAGTGCTTGAAATATTGACAATTGCAAGCAAAAACACACAAATTTTGATCAAAAATTTGATCTCAAAATCAAGGGTCAGTGGTCCCACCGTGATCACCACTAGAAGCATGAGGATACAGAAGCAAACAAAAGGGAAATGTAACGCTAAGTCCTACGAACGAGAGTGCATGAAAAGAGGGAAAAAAAATGCAAAAAATGCACAAATTTAAAGCAAATATAAGAGTTCAGCTCTTTATTTTATTGATTTTCTCAAGATCGGGTTACAATACATCTCCTCCCTTTTCAGGGGCTAGGAGCATCGGACAAAGTTTAGTTACACCATGAATGATACATTCCCATTAGGGATATTTTGCGTGCCCACATTGAAAATGGGTGGACCAAACGTCGCCACCACTTGCGTGAATGTGTATATGGTTCCTTTTTGCCACTATTTTGTTGAGATCCTATGTTCAAAGAAACAGTAAAATATTAGTAGCACCTGCAGATGGAGGGAAACATGTGATCCCCAAGGCCTACGGTTAATGCATGCATAAAATGATTAAAACAATAACTAAAACATATCAGAATAAGCTAAAATTTGGATAGAGGCAAGAAAACATTACCAAGAACACACTGCAAAAGGAACAGTTGAGAAATCTACCACAGATTTCTAATCACTCCAGGGTGGGACGATTAGGACTGTCATAACCTATCAGAAAGCCACCTCCTAAATGTCTAGTCTAGAGGCCTATAAAACACCTACAAAGTTGTGGTTAGGATAAACGGACATTTTGGGACAACCCAAAAGGTTGGATTTGTATAATTTAGCCTCGATCGCCCTATATCCGATGATGCTTTTTGTATGTTAGTGAAAGGAAGAAATAATAAAATCATAGCCAAAACTCATCAGAATAACATGAAATTTGAATGGTAGCATATGTAAATAACCTAAAATAAAATGCAAAAGAAATAGTAGGGAAATATGCCACATATTTCTAATCTCTTTGGGGTGGGATGATTAGGAATGCAGTAGTGCGGTGGGTGCCTGAGGTAGGATGCCCATCGTTTGGGGCTTGGTTTCACCACCAATCCACTTGGGATGGGTCCAAAACCTCTTATGGGGTTGTTTCGATAAATTTTGTGGGGTATTGTGGTCAAATGTTTGGGTTTTGGGTCTAGATTGTGCTTCCAATGATCACCCAATAACATCCCTTCCAAAAGAGAGATCAAGGATGTAAGAAGCACAAACAATGGTTGAGGATGTAATTTGGCAGCACTCCATTACTCCAAATGCTCTTGCTCCCTTTTTTTTTGGGTGAGAAGACTCACCAATTTATAGACCTAGGGTCTCTCTCTTTGAATGCACATGTGAGGGTGCTACTTGACTTGCTTGCCCTATTTTGGGAGAAAATATTATTCCATGATTTAGAGTCTCTTTGCATGAGGCCTCCATGATCAAGGCATGCTTGACTGAAGTCGTTCTCATTGATTTGAAGTTGTTCCTTGCAATTGCATGCCATGAAGGTGCAGTTAAGTGGTGGATCTATCGAGGTTTGAATTTTTTCCAGTCAAACCTACTAATCATCCCACCCTAGGACAAATTCTGATAATCATCCCAAGGTGGGATGAATACCAGTTTTTAATCATCCCAGGGTGGGATGAGTAGGGATCAAAGTGCTAAAAAAGTTCCAAATTGACCTTTGACCTTCCAAACTATTTTGGGAGTTGTTAGGACCAATTTTTCACCTCTAGGGGCTGCCGTAGGGGCTATGTATGTCAATTCGATAAATGCTTATCATCACATAATAGGATTGGTGTTGTTTTGGTGTCTACAATATTCTTCAGAGAGAGGGGGTGGAAGTGGACCTGAAGAGTGCAGTCTTGTTGACCTGGTAGATTTCATATCTTTCATAGAATTATGAGACATGGATTTGAAAGGGGGATATTTTACATGGCGTAATAGTAGATCAGGTAATGGTTTGATCCTGATCCAGATGGACATAGCGCTAGTTTTTTCTAGAAGTATCAATTTATTTGGGGATGTGGTGATTTCCACCTTGCCCAAAGTGGGTTCGAATCATAATCCTCTCATTTTGGAGACTATTGAAAACACTTCTTTTGTTCTAAGAACCTTTCACTTTGAAGAAATATGGTGCAACTTCCCTAAATTTTAATATTGCATGAAAAATGGTGGGATGAGGAAGCGTTAGGATCGGGCATTTGTAAATTTACCTTCAAAATTCAAAGATTCCATCATCAATTAAAATTGTGGAACAGGAACGTGTATGGTAATATCTTTAGGGAGCTAGGAGCTTTAAAAAAGGTCACCAAAATAGAGAAAAATATTGAGTCACATGGACTCGATGAGGTGTTATTAAGGGAGGAAAGGGAGTGCTTAGCCAATTATCATAACAAATAAGTGGATATCGAGTTGCACTGGAATCAAAAATTGAGATAATTATGGCTAAGAGAAGGTGACAAGAATACACATTTATTTCATGCATCCACCATGTGACAACAAAGTAGGAATAGAATAATGGAGATTATTAAGGAGGATGATAGCTCTATTCAGAAGAGCAAGGAAATTCAATTTGAGGTTGTCAATTTCTTTAGTTCTCTTCTTGGTCCCCTTCCCAGATCAGGATTTAGCGGTGGAATGTGTTATATTAGATGTCATTCCTACATTGGTGACAAAGGAAATGAATGTGGTTTTGGAGGTCCCGCTCATAGATGAAATATTTAATTTTGTTAAGGAGATGGGGTCTTTAAAAGCTCCAAGGCATGATGGATTTACTCCATTGTTCTTTCATAAATATTGGAATATTTGCGAGTCTGAGGTGGCGGAGGCTCTGAGATAAGCCCAAAGATCAATGGAGATTCCTAAATCCTTGAATGCCACGTTGATTGCCTTAATTCCAAAAAAGTATTTTACCTCGTCATTTAATGATTTTAGACCAATCAGTTTGTGCAATTATTTATATAAATTCCTCTCTAAGGCTTTGTCTAATAGAATCAAGGGGATGCTTTCGAATCTCATTGATATGGCTCAGAGTGCCTTTGTTTTGGGTAGACAAATATTATATGGCACAATTGTCATTCATGAGCTTCTTCATTCAGTCAATTACAATGGTAGAGAGAATTTCCTTTTAAAGCTCGAAATCAGTAAGGCTTATGATAAAGTGATGTGGACATTCTTACAAGATGTGATGAGGATGTTTGGCTTCAATGATCGGTGGGTTACCCTTATTTTAGCTTGTATTTATTAATTTTGGTGCTCCATTCTAGTAAATAGATTGGTGTCTAGATTTTTTAGGTCTCATTGCGATTTGAGGTAAGGCAATCTGATTTCCTCCTTCCTCTTCCTATTTTTTGTGGAGGATTTGGGGAGAGCGATTGTAAGATTGAGCAAGGAGGTGGGTCTTCATTCAGATCTCCCATATCCACCAATATATCATCACCAATATGTTGACAACACTCTAATTGCTAGTGGTGCATCAATATTTTTTGCCCATGATACTAAAAAGATCTTATTGTGTTATGAGAGGGATTATGGTCAAGAGATCAACTTTATGAAGAGCTTTCTCTACTTTGTTAACACTCCAGAATCCAAGAAATCAAAGATTGAGAATATATTCAATTGTAGGATTTCCACGTTGCTAGCGACCTATCTTGGACTGCCTCTCTTCGTGGGGAGAATGAAAGACTTATTGCGGGACCATTTGATTGCAATAATCCAATTTAAACTAGCCTCTTAGAAAGGGGTGTTTCTAAGCCAAGCATGGAATGTGGTACTTATTCAAAGCATGCTCTAGAGCATACCCATTTATTTCATGTCCTTATTCATGCTCCCTGCTAAAGTAACGAATAAAATTGACCGTATTTGTAAAATTTTCCTTTGGGTTGGATCAAAATTAAAAGGTAAATACCACTTGGCCACTTGGGATCACATTTGCAAGAGGAGAAATGATGGGGGTCTTAATTTGAAAATAGCAACACTTATGAATAGATCCCTTGTTGGTAAATTAGGGTGGTTGTTTGCTTCGAAATTCGAGAGACCTTGGTGTTCTATCCTTAAAGCGAAATATGGATTTAATTATTTCTTGTCAGATGATATCTCCCTGAGATGCTCCATTTTTTAAAGAAGCTTAATGAAGATCAGGGACCTTGTGAAGGCTAAAAACATGTGGATCATTGGTTATGGAATAAACGTCAAGTTTTGGGAAGACCATTCGTTGATGGAAGAGCCATTATTGGATGACCCAAATCTCAAGGATCTTGCTTTGAAAGCGATGGAGGAAGGTGAAGTTTTAATTTCCCAGTATATACCTATTGTCAATGGTAGTCATTCATGGAATTCTCATCCCTTTTGGGTGTCCAAAAAGAACAATTTGTTCAGTTGGCAAAGACTTTTAGTGGAACTCAATAGGTATGCGATCAGACAGGATTATTAGAGAGATCATTTGATTTGGAGTGAGGAAGCTAAAGGTGAATTTACTGTGAAATTAGCTTATTCCTTCCTTCTACTAGAATATGAGGCTTCTTTTCCAGCGAATCTTATTTGAATTAAAATACTTATCCCAAAGATCAATATTTATTTCTAGTTGGTAGCTCAAAATAAAATACATTCTTTGAAGACTCTTCAAAATAGGGGTCGTATTATGGTGAATAGATGCTATATATGCAAATCAAACTGGGAATCCATGCAAAATTTGTTGCTCAGCTTCCCATTCATATGGTAGGTATTTATGTTTATTTTTAATTGGTTTAACATTTATTGGGTGTTTCCAGGTACATTTATGGACAAAATCCTTCAATGGTGTTTGACATTTGTGTCCCAACGACTGTTTTAGTTGTGGAAAATTATGCTTCCCCATGCGTGGTGGGGGGTGTGAAAAGAACGAAATACCTATTCTTTTAATGATGTTGAGACCGATGTTGTCAGGGTGGGTACTAAGATCATTAATAAAGCATCTAAGAATGTCTTGGCTGACTTTGTGGGTAAATGGCCCAAGGTGCCCTCCTCCTTCAATGAAGTTGATTTAGAATTTAAATTGGGTTGGAACCCTCTTACTCGGCCCCCAAAAACCTGATCCTTGTGTAGGGAATTAAGTGGGCCCATTCAGCTCCCAATTGGCTAAAAATCAACTTCGATGGGGCCTCAAAGGGTAACCCCAACAAGGCTGGAGCAGGTGGTATTATGTAAAATGAGAATGGCAACATCCTCATGGATTTTTCTGAACCCCTTCATTCCCAATATTTACACTTCATGGATTCTCATGCAGCTTATATGGAGGTGAAATTGCTAGCGGATGCTGGCTATCAGAATGTGGAAATCGAAGGTAACTCATTGAACATAATCAAGATGCTCAAAGGGGAGTGTAAACCTAGCTGGAGCTTTCTCAATATTATTACCGAAGCTAGGAGATTGATGTACACTTTTGAACATGTGAACATTCGTCATGTGTTCCATGAGGGGAATGCATTGGCCGATATGCTGACCAACCATGGTGTCCACTATGCTACTTTTTCGGTGTGGAAAAATGATGTCCCGAATGACGTAGTCTCCCTTGCTAGGAAAGAGGCTCATGATGCTTTGTTTTTGTAAGGAGAAGTCATATATCCCTTTCGATCTTGTTGGAAGGGGTGTTCAGTCTCACTTTACCCTTTGTACGAAGTTTTTTAGAGTTTGTTTTACCTTCAAAGTGTTGTGCTTTTCTAAGTTCTCTACGGAATCATTATGGTTATGAGGAATTAAAATATCTCAGTTATTCCTAATAGGTATAATATTTTGGAGATTGTTATTTTGGTTGAGGGTTTGGCTATATGTATAAGGTTGTGGGGACCCTTTCAAAACCCTCTCTTTAAATTACTACAAAAAAAAATAAAAGCATGTTAGATTACATACATACAAAAAGGGTCTATTATTATACCCAAAGATAAATATTTGAAATAATGGATGAAGACCTTTCCAAAATGTTACCAATAGCCAAAAATGATGTTGGACTAGTTCATAGAGCTTGCTAGTAGCTACTGGTAGAGACTCAACTGAGTTAATTGAAAACCCAAAATGTAACTCAGAAGAAAGGTTTGATTGTAAAATGAATAGAAGTTACAAAAACTATACCATATCTTGATTCCCTAGTGATATTGATGCAGTGAAATTATCACTATGTATGTAAATATTTTTCATAGTCAAAATGATATGACTATGAACTTTAATTTGTTGAGTGAGGAAAGAAAAATATTAAGTATAATTTTTATTAGCAAATTAGTAAATAAGAGATGATGTAAGTCCTTTAAAATCTAGGAACAATAAGTTTTATATGTCATAAATTTATTTCTATTTACATGAAGTAAAGTTGAAGATATATTAATTTGATAATGATTTACCTTAGGTATAAATTTGAAAGATACTTTGTTAAAGAAGCAATTCATTTGTTTATAATGGGACCTTGGGTATGTGTTCATTCTAATATTGTGAAATAATGAACAGTGAATATGTATTTGTAAATTCCTTTCAATACAAAATGCCTTTTAACAACAATATCTTGATGATTTAAAATCTAAGAGTTGTAGAACTATATTGTCATACAATTTAATGCTATTAGTGTATGGTATAAATGGTACTTCAAAAATAATTATAATACATAAAGATTATTCATGGAAATTTTTGTAACGGTAATTGTTGAATTAATGAAACCCATATTGTTTTTGGTAAGTGTAGACACCTAAAACATGTCATGGTTAGGAGAACTACTCATGTGGGCATTCATACACTAGGTGACTAAACCTTGGGACATTCCAAGTGCCAAAAGTGGTTTTCACCACTTATTTTGGGGCAATTTTAGCCCATCCAGGCATGGTTGCTATGAACTAGAGTGACTGGATTCTGGCCACTGAAGCTCAGAACAACCAGCCCTAGCTGCTATAGATGACAACGACTAAGCCCTAAATAGCAACTTGTTGTTAAACTAGCCTAATATCTAGTGGAAGTGGTATTTTTCATGCAATAAAGCTAAGTAGGGATAAATTTGCATTTCTCCTCATAGCCAGTCTACATGAAAGACTCAAATCTAGGTTTAGACATCAGTTTAACTAGCCTTCAAACATAGAAAAAAGAAAACTTCTCCTGCTAACATCTAGTGTGCATGCAAAATTCAATCCTAGGGTTGGAAATTGACCTAGGGCTTTAAAGACATTATAAGGTGCAAACATAAGAGCAAAAAAGGGTAGAATGAATAGATTTTTTAGAGATATTTTGACATTTAGAGAGCTTTTCTTGTAGTGAAGCCCTGTAAAATCAGAGAGCAAATTGGAATGTATTTTAAGAGCAACAAAGTGCTGGCCGATTTAGAGTTCATCATCTATAGGATATTCAACACATCGGATATAAAAACAACCATTTCAACTTTAGAAACAATCCTAGATCCATAGCTTTGGATCAATAGAGACATGTTTTCATCTTAGAAGTCATTGTCTCGGATAGTGGCCCATAGGCCTAGTCTAGGGTTCTTAGCTTTAGTTTCTTTCATTTAGATTATTATATGTTTCAAACCATTAGCATAGATCTGAATTATTACATTTACTTGCATTCACAAAATTAGTTTCTATTGTCATTGAGCATATTTCTATTTATCATTAGGGTTATTTCTAACAACCTCATTCGAGGAGGCAATATTGGATAGATGAGCATTTGTTATTATTTTCAAGCTTGCAGGACCACATGTTCACTGGACAAGTTATCAACATACAAAAGTAAGAGGATCCCTCTAGGAACTAGACCTGGAGAAGGAGACATCTGTAAGCCCTCATACAGTTATGTGTGCGTCATCAGGAAGCCTGCAAGAGTGCATCACCCCTTACAAGGGGATGCCATACATCTACTACCATATTTTTCAAAATTTGTAGCAAATGAAGGGAATCCCTTAGAGGGATCTATATGTAACCGAACTTGAGAAAATAAATAGAGTTATTCATTCATTTATTTGTATTTCGGTTATATTTTCTTGCACATATTTCATTTAATGTATTATTAAGTATATATAAGTAAAATAATATTCTCAAATAGAGTAATGGACAGTGTGTCGCTTCCCCAGGGTCGCTACATATGGTGATCACGGTGGGATCCCACCAAGTTTTTATTTTCTATCAATTTACTGAGTCTATTTTTTGTGTGCAAGTTTAGTTGCTCTGGTCTACAATGACCCATAGTCTTAGTTGCTTCTGCTAGTAGTGACCAAAAATTAGCCGCTCTGGTCAACAACATATGGAACTGGGGTGCAAAAGAGGACATAATCCCTATTCTTTGAGCTATATTAGAGGTTGGTATAGTTTTTCTGATGTTTTATGATCTTTGTCTGTATTCTATTCTCCTAAAATAGTTAAATTAAGACATATTTTGATTTGGAAACTAACGAATGAAAAGGAAAGAACTTGCATCTTGCATATTTTAGGATTTTTCTTATATTTCCACTAAGTGTTGCTAGGAACAGTGGCTTATGCTTGTAAATTCCACCCTAGAATCCAGCGTGTTAGAAATCATGTGTTGGATTACTTTCTTTGAGGCCCTACTAAAGGCCATATTTGCACAAAAAAAAGTGCATCCAGTAAACTCATATTAGTTTATGCATCTTTCTGAAACTGAAATGCCATTTGTATTAGGCATATAATAAAGTTGCATATCTATCGTATGATGCATTTTTTTTATGTAAATTTAAAAATAACCCCACACATGCACACATGTTTTAAAAATTGGGGATTTGGACTTCATAACCAACCCTCAATTCAGTCTGGTGACGTTAGCATTCATCTCCTTCCACCGGATTTCCCCCTTGATTTTATTAGAATGGAATAAGACACTTATTTATAGTGGTCCTAAGTTACTCGTGTTCAAACTGTCTTCCACTATTGGAACAATCATTGGTTCAAAGTGGAAGAGCTAGGTGAACCACCCACTAGGATTTAAGTGGAGTACCCTATAGTATCTTTTTGGGAAAATCAAGTTTGGCATGAGTGTTCTTAATTCCCACTATGGATGAGTCTCCTCATTCTAAATCTAAAACAAGAGCAAGAAAATAAGAACACCAACATACCAAAATGTATCAAATAATTTAGGGCACACATAAATTGGTAATAAAGATAAAAACTTGCTTGATATTGTTTGGCTATCTTTAATTGTAGCACAAAATATAATTTTACAAACACAATGGTTAAAACTAGAAGTAAGCATCCTCGACCCAATGTCGAGGCAGAATCTGAAACAACACACACCTATAGACGAATTCGTAGTAACATTGAAACACCTACTCATAAAACCATGGGATGCAGTTTCCTGACCCTAAGGGGTGACAACTCAACCCTTGGGGGTTATCCTAGATAAAACCCAACTAGGAAATCACATCATGGAACTAAGTCACAAAAACACAAAGAGTATTGATGACCATCATCATCAAGGAGACACGAGGAGGCCTCAAGGCCCTCCTCTAAACACACAAAAACTTATCAAATACATGAGAAGGCTTCAAGGGCTTCCTCCCTGCATGGACATAAGAGAGATGCTAGACCCCATTCTTCACATATGTATGGTAGGGTCTCCTCACATCCATCATCATGAAGGAACAATGAGGCCATAAAGCCTTCATCATAAAAAACACACACAAGAGTCACAACATCTCAAACTTCACATGAGACACTTAGAATAGATCTACCCACTAAGGGACAATAAACTAGAGTTACATCCAGTCATAGGCACCAAACAGAATATACTCTCCATACAAGAGGAAGGGTTCCAATAGATTATGACATCATTGGAGTAAATGGTACCCTACGGAATTAGCCATGGAAAACAAGACAATTAGATGAGTTGGATCGGTTTTATTAAATATCAACTCCCAGAACCATAACCACAAAAAAATTTACATTTGGAAGTTCACAAAGTGTTACTTCTAAATGCACCACCCAACCTAGGGAAGCTTCAAAGTGACCCCATAGTACACATATAGAGTCTGATCATAGAGGAACTTATCAACACACTAAACAAGTTACATTAGCTAGCAAGAGCAAAGGAACAGTAGAAACCTCTTTGAGGAATATGCGAATTAGAACCACAAGAACAGAATTAGACAAGCACGAGTCTTCTTTAACAATGCAATCTGACTGCGTACGATGGTTAGAAAATGCATTGCACAAAGAGTAAGAGCTATTTAAATCTCTCAAGCATGACAAACAAAGAGAAAGGCTCTTGCGCCAACATGAGCAGTGTTTAAGAGAACAAGTTGAGCAGTAGCTTGTATCAATTTATAAGTAAATGGTGATGATCACCAAAGATGTAAATGTGTTGATTCACAAAAAAAAGGACACATTAGGCAAGAATAAAACCCATAATGAAACCACCACTCAAATCATAAACAAAATCAAACTGGTGGGGAAAGGGTAAACATGATAAATCAATATCAGACACATTTTGAATCCCCTCATAGGAGGGAAGAGAATAGAAATAGTCAAGTGGATAAAGGGTTACCTCCATTACCATCACAAGTAGGCCTACAAGAAGAGGAACTCCTCACCTCAAAGTCATTCTAGGAACTCACTAAAAACATGAATTCCTTTGATAAGCAAGATACTGCTAGGAACCAACCAACATTGAGTAAAATACACAACCAACCATTGTGCCCATCAATTACTAGCCTAGCCCTGCATATCCTAAGCACTTGGAGATTCCTAGGTTATAAAAATTCAATGACGAAGAGGATGCACAAGAGCATGTTACCAATTTCATCAATGCATGTTTGCATCTTGAAGACAATTATGCTCTTATGTTGAGAAATTTTATTATGATATTTTTGGTGGTTGTCACCCAATGGTTCAAACAGCTTGCTAAGCATAGCATATCCAATTTTGAACAACTAGTAAATGCTTTCCTAAAATGTTTCTCCTTTTGTGTTGAGAATAAGGTGAACCTTTTAGACCTGGCCAACTTAAAATATTATGATGATGAGCTACTAACGGATTATGTGGATGGATGGAGAAAAGTCATGGTAAAGTTATCATTCTCTGTCCCCACATAAGAAATTGTTCACATGTTCACCAAGAGTTGTTCTAAACACATCTCCATCGTGTTACCACTTCAAAAATATCCTTCGTTTGAGGAGGCCTTGGCACAGTACAAACTCATTGAGGACATAAAAGTAGATGAGGGAACCATCAAGCTCCAAAACAAGGAGTGGCAAGAATGATAAATATAAGAAGAAGCAGGCAAACCATGCTCCAGTTAATTGAGTAGTATTGGCTACACCTAAATATGGGGTTGTGTAATAACCCCAAAATTATCAAGCACAATCCCCACCAACCAATTATGATCAAAATAATAATCAAGGGCAAAACAAAGAATGCAAGTTGCCTCGTTATTTTACACCTCTATTAGAGTCAATGCAATAAATTTTCAACCAGTTGAGCGAGGCTAGGAAGATCAAGTTTTTTGATGTACCTATTTTAAATCCCAACCATCCTAAGCCAAAAGGATATAGGGAAGATAAATTTTGCCCTTATCATAGAATACTGAGGCATGACATTGAAGTGTGCATTGGTTTTAAGAACCAGGTACAAAATATGATTGAAGCAAGAGAACTTAAAGTTGACAATCCATTGGATCCCGATAATAGAGATATGGGTATATAAAAATCCACTACCAAACCATGAGGACCCTAGAGGGCAAAGTGCCCATGTCAATCAGTTCTAAATTGATACACCTACCCATGATGCATTGGGATGGTTGAAATTATCAACATAGCAACCAGGAGTAGACGATATGATCAACCACAGCCTCTTGTGGCTCCCATTAATGTCCCAGCTGCACTTAGGTAGATACAAAGGCAAAAAAACCTTTTAGGTCCACCAATCAGACCTATGGTAATTGTTCAAAGTAGACTAGAATAAAACTTACAAATGAATCTGGCCAAGATATCTATCTATGAGCTCATACAATAGTCCCCAAAGTATAGGGAGACTTTGATGGATATTTTGAGAATAATTGAGCTCCAACTATAATATTTGAATTCATTCACTCATTTTGTGGGACAAGTACAACAATGCCAAGAACCAGTAATTCAATTTTATGATTATGAGATTAATATAGTACCTACTACCGTACCAGACCCTCTACTGCACATTGTTGCATTAGTCAATGATTTTCCTTTTAAGTGGATATTGATCGATACATGTTCATCAATCAACATTATCACAACAACAATAATAGGGCACCTTAAGATCCCCAAATCGAATATCATTCCAGAAGCCTACACGTTAAGATCCTTTAATGAAGCCTTATGATCTACTATAGGAATGATATTCCTACTCATTAAGGTGGGGCATAAGACCATCCCTATGATGTGTCATGTCTTGTAATGGGCCATGCAATACAACATCCTCATAGGACATCCCTGGATAAGAGATATGAAGTGTGTGCCTTCGATTTTATACCAATGTGACAAGTATGTGCACAATGAGAAAGTCTATGTAGTTTTGGCTGATGAAGAGCCATTCAAATATGTCCATTAGGTGGATCTTCTAGGATATTTTGTGATTCCTTCCACCCATATATATGTAGGACCTTCATCTCCAACTATGCAACTAGATGACAGAGATAAAGGGGTATGAAAAGACCCATCCACATCGGCACCTCCTCTTGCACCAAAAACAACTGATGCTTGTAAGAGACCACCAACATCTAAACCTAAAGAAAATTAGAAGCTAAAGGTACCCTTAATAAAGGAAGAAAATCCCAATGAATTTCTAACTATAGCCATTGTAGAAATATCATATCCGATGGAAGAAGAATATCTCCAGGATCAAGCTGAGTAAATACTAGAACCTACTTCACTAGTGTCGTTTGTAGGGTCATCCACATCACATGCAACAATACACTTAGAAAATACAAGGATAGGAGAGTACCTTATATAGAACATAACATTCATGCCCATCATTGAGTCTTCATAAGACATGGGATGGCCAAAAGAACTAAGACAACCAGTGGTAACAGTGGTTCTACTTGGAATCCCTCCCAACCAGAACAACTTTATGTATGCTGGCTTAGAATGCACCCATATTTCTTCGAACATAGAATAGGAAAATGATGAACTATTCACTATTAATGTTTGCCACCTCTCTAATACCAAGTTTGCTCTAATATACTTTGAATTTTACCATTGGCATGGCTACGACAAGGGTATATATGAGCAAGGGCGTAGGCGGCCATGCAATCCATAGTACCAACTTCCCACTGACAAGTTTGGGTTAGGCTACCACATCATAGGTCAATATGAATCTCTAGTAGCATCCTTGGATATATTAAGCTTGGGGTTAGGAGAAGACATCAATTTTATTTCTTATCACCCACCAAGTACAAGACATCTGATCAAAAGACAAGTGGTTGTGGTAAACATACCACTACCAAATATTTATCATTAAAACTTCTCCATTAACACCACACCTATAGATTGCATCTTGTGGGATAAAGAGCAAGAAGAAAATGGATATGGGGAAAGTGATGATGAAGTACATACAAGCTTAGCCTATCATGGGCCTTACTATTTACAAAGCCTTACCTGGTCCAGCCACAACAAGAGTGGATACATATCATACAAAAGTGACTATGAGTCAGAGGACTCAATAGAAAGAGCCTACATAGGACCAAGACATTGGTCACATAGATTGGGGTAACAAACTAATACAAATAGCATCTTCATAAGTGATGAAGAATATGAGGATGAGACAAAGATAGTCTACTTGGGGTCAAGGTACGTGCCCCTTGTATTAGGGCCACATACCAATACCAATGGTTTTTGGATAAGCGATGATGATTATGAATATGATATTGATATGGCTTATCTTGGGCCTCACCACTTGTGGTAAGTCAACATGTTCATAGAAAGAGAAGTGACACTTCATTCCATAGACCCTGGCTTGCAATTTTTGGGGAGACATGTCAACTTATACGCCATTTATCATGCGATCAATACCCCTTAACCTACGTTTAGAAATCTCTTGGAGTCCAACAATCCTGTTATCCGACCTGCTCATGGGCCAGATCCAGAGATTCCTTTTCCTCCAGAGCCTCAATGCGAGTATGGAGGGAAAATATTTGAGACAATATTTCATCCATATGATCTAGGAGATTTCATTCCATCAATCAACACAATATCCATTAATTTGACCACTCCACTTAAAAACCCAATAGATCCTACTAAATCGTTGTATATTGATATAAATGCTATTGATTGGGATCGCACTGATTCACCTATAGATCTTGGGGATATTTTCCCTAATGAAGAGATGTTACAATCATTTTATTTTACACCAGACTATGCATATGATGTATTCCATGCTGGTTTAGATCTTGAGTTAGTAGGACCTATAAATCCCTTTGATGATATTCATTTGATACCCATGCCTAACCAGCTAGAGGATGGGTCGCATATGGCTATAAAAGTGACTTTCGAAGTGGACATTGGTGATGATCCTACTCAACCAAAGAAATTCAAGTTCGGAGAAAGTCTATCTCTAGAGGAACAAGCCATTATAATCCCTCTACTTAAGGAGAGGCCTAATATTTTTGCTTGGACCTACAAAGAAATGCCAAGGGTTGATCCAAAGTTAGTTGTACACAACCATTCATTAGATACCATGAAAAAGTTGATCAAGAAAAAGCCAAGGAAAATGCATCCAATTATCATTTTAATGGTGAAGAATGTTTTGTAAAAATTATTGGATGTGATCTTTATCATTTCCATTGACCATCCTGAATAGGTATTGAACATGGTGCCTATGGGAAAGCCATATGGGAGAATCTGTATTTGTACAAACTTCAAAGACCTGAATGGGGAAACTCCAAAGGATTCGTTCTTGTTTCCTAACATATATGCTCTTGTAGAGGTCATGATATGCTCTCTCTAATCGATGGTTTTTTTATTATAATCAAATCAGAATTAAACCTGAGGACCAACATAAAACTGCTTTTATTACTCCATGGAGAACGTTCTATTACAAGGTGATGCTATTCGGTATTAAAAAATTTTGTGCCACATATCAACGGGTCATGACATACATCTTTCATGACTATATGCATAAAATCTTAGAGGACTACATGGATGACTTACTGGCCAAGTCTGTATTGTGGCAAGAGCATGCTGAAATCCTTAAGAAAGTCTTCGATCGCCTCATTAAGCACAACATCAGATTGAATCCTAATAAGTGTGTGTTTGGTGTAAATTATGATAAATTCTTGGGGTTCATAATTTATAAGCGAGGAATTGAGGTCGATCCTTCAAAGGTAAAGGCTACATTGGAAATAACCACCCCTACCAACATTAGGGAGTTAAGAAGCCTACAAGGCAAGGTAGCATCCATAAAATTATTCATTGTGCAATTATTAGATAAATATCAACCCATGAATCCACTGCTACACAAAGGAGTCCCTTTTCATTAGGACAAATAATGCCAATAAGCCTTTGTAGAGATCAAAACTTACCTAGAAACATCACCATTATTAGCTCCACCAAGGCCAGACGTAACATTTTCATTATACATATTGGCTATTGATTTTGCTTTGGGTACCATGTTGACCCAAAATAATGTACAAGATAAAGAGTAAGCCATATATTACATCAGTTGCATCTTGGTGAGTTACGAGCTATGATATGTGTATGTAGAAAAGCTGTGTTTTGCAATGATATTTATGACCAAAAAGTTACAACACTACATGCTGATCCATACGACCTACGTCATATCCAAACAAAATCCTTTCCAGTACATGATGAAAAAGACCTATCACAATACATGTAATGTAAAATAGATCATGCTATTAATAGAATTTGACCTAGAATTCTTAAGCCAAAATTCCATCAAGGGACAAGTCATAGTTGATCTATTAGGAGAGGTACCTCTTCAAGATAGCAATCCTCTCACCATATAATTGCCCAATGATGTATTATTTGTATTATTAGATCTATCAAAACTTGAATAACCTGAGAAAGAAAGATATATGGCATTGTTCTTCGATGGTTCGAAGTGTGAGCAAGGGGTCGGAGCAGGGATTATATTTATCACATTGCAAGGTGATCCATTACCCTTATCATTCAAACTAGACTTCCCTTGAACTAATAATAATATCGAGTATCATCTTAAGAATTCAAACAACCATTACAATGGGCATTAAAAAATTGAATATCTTTGGTGACTCCTTTCTCATAGTTAATCAAGTCGAGGGTTTGTTCCAATTTCGATGCCCAATCCTAAAATCATACAAGGAACTTTTTGACACCTACCTAGCCCGACTGGAATGGTATGAAATTGAGGTAATACCTCATACATCAAATAGATTTTTGGATACCATGGTATCCTTGGGATATTTAATCCCTCAGAATCCATCTACGAATTTTACAACCATTCATGTTAAAGTGCTCTCGCACTCTACGATATAACGTGAGGCTTTCGATAATCGAAAATCAATCAACATGGTTGATATCAAACCAAATATGGATTGGTCCTTCAGACCTAGAGATTTCTTGCAAAATATATCTTGGGGGTCATTGATCTCTCAAGATCCTAAGGAGTGTGGCACAACCATTCACCATAGGGTTCTTTCTAAATCTATATTCACAATCTCCAAAATGCAAGACGAACATATCATCTTGCCTATATAAGCTATGGATTATCATAATTGGATTTCCCAATTAGGGGACTTCCTAAAGCTTGGAATGGTACCACAAGGCCTATCACATATTTAAAGATGAACATTTAAAAATAAGGCAACAAGGTAAGTCTTATTGGGATATATTTTTTGTATATATGGTTATGATGAAATGCTCCTCCATTTCTTTGAGCCGTAGGAAGAACCTTGGAAAATTTTGCAAGCTCACGATGGTATGTGTGGTGGTCACTTCAGTGGCATGGCCATTGTTAAGCGCATTTTGAGAATGGGTTACTATTGGCCCACTATGGAAAAATACTATTGCAAGTATGTTAAGAAATGTATTAACTTCCAACATTAGGCAAACCCCACACACTTACCATCCCAAGCCTTGCAACCCATCCAAGTAGCATGGCCCTTCTCACAGTGCAGACTAGACTTAGTTGGAAATATCTCACCCCCATCCTCAATCCGATACACATTCATTATTACGACCACTAAGTATTTCACCAAATGGGTCGAAGTGATCCCCTTGACATCGACAACTAGACCAAGGATTATGGAGTTTATACTCCATAATATCATAAGTCATTTTGGGGTCCCTTCAAAAATAATATCAGATAATGAGCCATATTTCAAGAACAAAAATATGCTTGCTTTGATGAACAAATACCATATTCAGCACAGTTTTCAACACCCTATTATCTACAAGCAAATGGGTAAGCAGAAACCTCAAACAAAATAATAGTCTCCATCTTGAGGAAGAATGTGAAAGATAATCATAAGGATTGGCATCTACAATTACCTCTTGCATTATGGGCATATAGGACTAGTGTACGGATGCCCAATAGGGTAACATCATTTTCACTTATACATGGCATTGAGGCCATCGTGCCCCTAGAGTTATAAATTACAATCTTTTGCATAGCATTGAAGGAATTCATATATGATGACATCGCACAACAATACTGCCTTGATCAATTAATGCTTCTTGATGAACACAGAGTCAATGCCTTGGAGCATCTCCACATTTATCAGGGCTGCTTTGCACAAGCTTACAATAGTAAATTCCACTTAAGAGAATTTAAATTTTGGGATATTGTACTCAAATAAAACCAATAAAACTCAAATATGATGTCGCATTTGCGAGACAAATTTGCGGTAAATTGGATAGGTCCATACATAATCACGAAAATGGTTGGGATTGAATCATATTGCCTCAAATCATTGGGCAGTTTTGAAGAGCCTGAGCCTCTTAATATCATTCACTTGAAGGTATGTTATACATAAAATACAGAAACATTCAAATATGTCATAAAGTACAAAAACAATACAAAGCATTAAAATTACAAACAAATCATAAAAAATTAAAAGATTCAAAAACAAAAAAAAACTCCAAGAGTATCTTTATGCTGCTTGGTCAAGATTCAATAAAAAATGCTCTAAGGCTATCTTTACGCCCTTTGGTCAAGATTTTAATTTAAAAAAATGCTCCAATGGTATCTTTATGCCGCTTGGTCAAGATTCAATCAAAAATGCTCCAAGGGTATCTTTATACTGCTTGGTCAAGATTCTAATTCAAAAATGCTCCAAGGGTATCTTTATGCCGCTTGGTCAAAATTCTGAATCAAAATGCTCCAAGGGTATCTAAGCCACTTGGTCAAAATCAAACAAAATATGCTCCAATAGTATCCAATCTGCTTGGTCAAATTAAATCAAAATGCTCCAAGGGTATATGCTTACTGCTTGGTCAAACCCTAAAATCCCCAAAGGTATAATAAGCCCTTTGGTCAACATAATAAAAAATACAAAACAATGCAAAAATAAAAAATATGAAAACATATGCATATTACACATGCATCCATATAGTTGAATTGCATTGAACATCCCCATCCATTGCATTTGCATTATGATAGGTTATGATAAAAATATTGCAAATGATACTGCAATTTATATCGCAACCACACATACTCAAATCCATATTCACCCATTCATCCATGTGTGTAACTATGTTTCTCAACACAACCGCTTCTTGTTGCTATAAGGAATAGGCTAAGGTTTTTCGGTCATTCAACCATATCTAGTGGCCTTAGTAAGCTCTTTTGGAAAGCCATATTGATTAGTAGAGGGTGAGGTCTAGTGGTGATGGTGCCTAGCATACTTCAAAATCCCATCACTAATTATAAACACTAAAATCCGAGTTGGTACAAGGGAAAGATAAAAACTGTAAAAGTGGTCTAGGGTACCTTAAGTGAAAAGGGTCTTCCTTGCTTATCGCCCTGTGCGATAGGTCCAAAGGTGCTAATATTTGGCAAAAGGACAAGGTCCAACCTACCTAGTAGAATTCCTTGATTTCATTAAAATAACAAAAATCCCAGAGTCAAGAAAAAGTCAAAAGCAAAAAAAACAAGTTATTATCATCACTACATAAATCCCTTGCTTTCATTAAAATAAGCGAAATCCCAAAGTCAAGAAAAAGTGAAAAGAAAAAAAAACAAGTGATTATCATCTCTACATAGATCCCTTTCTTAAGAGAAAACAAATCAATAAAAAATAAATAGTGATTTTAATCACTAAGAATGAGCAAGTATCTGAAATAAAATGAATAAAAAAAGGGAATGGAGCTTGAATCCTTGGAATTCTCAGCATTGCACAAACTAGAAGGGGATCCCCATTACAAGTTTGGTATACAACCAGCTTGGCAATAGTGGTGTCCTTACGCATGATGATATATCTATCACAATAGCATCTTGCATTTGTGTATACCAATGTTTGCATGTGGATGAGATAGCTTTGGGTAACCCAATACTTCCTAGTGGTATAATCCAACTAATTCCAACACAGGATCAGATGAATAATTGAGGATCCCTGATATTAGAAATGGACTAAAAGAATCATGCCTAACATCAGAGGAAATGCTTGAGTCCTATCTAAATATGTATATTCATTTGCACACAGGGATAATGATTATCTAGGTCCATGATGAAAGCCTTACTTTTTAAAAGTCTTGTATGGTTAGTACACAACTGTTGATAGGGTAACTAGAGTGTTTGAGTCTTAGGAAAAACCTCAAAAACTTCCTACATAGCAAAAAATCACATCATCAAGTTTTATTTATGAGGTTTGGTGAATTAAAGGGTGTTAACAGAGTAGGTTAGATACTGGATAGATGTCAAAAATGATATTTATACAACCACTGACTATTTTGAATCTTTTAAATTACTGAAGCTTATCAAGAAAATACATACATTCCATGACATTGAATTTCACATATGGATGATCAAATAATTTATTATTGTAATAAGAGTGATTATTTACATTCATAACTAATATACTTTCTACGGTGTCACCCATTATATTGTGAAACTCATATCATACGCATTCCATATGATTGAAGCATATAGGTTCATGTACATTAGACCAAAAACCATGTAGTTAATGCATTACACACATTGCATTTACCATGACATAAAACAAGTCAAATGCATACAACTAAAAAAAAAATTAAACATGTATTTAACAATAACATTGCATCCATGAATACATAGTTCATACCACGACCATTTACATCCAAAATCACAATCTTTGCATCCACATGCATTACATTATAAAGCGGTAATCAATTCATATAGGTAATATCCATATGCACCACATCATATAGCCATAATCAAAACATGTAAAACCCCATAAGCATCCACATATGCATACATCATAATCCATATATGCACACAATCATAAATCCATCACTAAGTCAACTCATGAAACATCACATCATGACACGATAATAAGATCATATAAGCATCTATATAGGCATCCATCCAAATATCCACATCATCATAAATACCATCTATCATCTAAAACATACATCAACCCATCATAACATCATAATCACCTCACATAAATTAAACATAAACATAAGCAATAAAAGATGCACATAATGAATCATAATATGAAAGATCTCATATATAAATGTGTGAATCAAGTACATAGATGTACAAAATTCCCATGGGCTATACTCATGTAGGTCAGCTAACCTCAAAAATAAAAGTCAAAGTACATCGTGAATCAAACCAGACCTACATCCCCTGTGTCACTGCCCCCTATGGCTAGATCTTAAGTAGAGTGGTGTGAAGCCGATGGTTTCTCTGTATGGGCTTGAGTCCTCGAGTTCAGCCTGACTAAAGACTACCCTGAGGTAGAGCGACTACTAACCTATGATCCACCTACACCTATCCTCTCCCTAGGAGTGGCTTCTAGTCTCCTGATATACCGTAGGAGAGTAGCAATGTAGGATGCGTCATCAGAGATATGTGCATCAGACTCATCCAACAAGCTCTACAAACACCTATTCTCTACCCTTGTAGGACCCTATTGTATAGGAGGAGAAGTAATCTGCATCCTAGTAGCAGCACCCTTGGTAGCAGCATGTAAAGCCTGTATCTGTGTTGTGAGTTGTGCTATTGTGGCATCTCACTCTTGTATCTAGATCTTGGTCGAATGGAGCTCAACCTCTATAGAAGGAATGACTACAACCTATATCCTAGTAGCACAACTTTTGATAGTAGACTGTAATGCCTATATATGTATCATAAGATGTGTTATAGTAGCATCTCGCTGTTATATAGTGGCATCTCATTGTTGTACCTAGATCTTGATCGACTAGAGCTCAACCTCTACCTCATGTAGCTACACCCTAAAAGGAAAATTTCTCTCCTCGAGATCTAACTCCTCCTCAGTATCCTCTTACTCCTCTGCTGCCACCTTCTCTGTCGGCTAGCCCCATACCTCAGTCCTAGATTAGACTCTCCACCCTTCTAGATCTATGCCTCCATCACCACTATCATCCTCATGGCCTAGGCTACCATCACCAAGCCACAACCGATACCCCCACCACTATGTGAAAGCATATGTGACTCCCCCATCAACACTTGCATCAACTGTTGGGGCATCCTCATCATCGGTAAGCTTTGTGATATGGGTTGGATGAAGGTCTATCTCTACTATGATGTGCCTATACAGGACTAGAGCGGATCATTTAAACAAAGTCCATCTTGGCAACGAGAGAAAAGGTATTTGAGTGATCAATTTTATTCTTGTAATAGAATCCCTTAGCAACAATGCATACCATTTGTTTATCCACTTGAAAATAAAAATGCACATGGTCTTGTACACACATTTACAACAAAATATATTCGAATGGGAACAAGCTTCCATGTATAATTCTTCATCAATGAGCCACACTCAAAAAGTATAACATCCTTCCACTTCAAATAATTCTTATACTAAAAATAAGTTGTGGGATCTTCAAAATCATCAACCCTTAATCTTTAATCCTAAAAAGGATATTTTAGCAACACACTAAAAAAAGAGAGTGAGTTGAGCATCATTAAGTCTAAATCCACTTGAGAATTAAAAAAACCATAGAAGATTATGGCAAATCCTCTAAACAAGTAACTTCAAAATCTTATACTAAAGCACATATAATCTAAACGTACCATCTACCTCATTATTTAAAACCATTACACAAGGATTAGAGCAATACAGATCAAATGCTTTGGGACTCAATACTAAAGATGTTAAAGAAGAATATATAAAAGAAAAGTTAAATTAGGAAAAACTATTAATGTAGCTAAATGACATTCTAAAAATAACAATTAAAAATATGCCAACAAAAATGTTCACTAAAACAGTTAAGGTAGAAGAGCAAGAAAAATATGGAGAGGGTTGACATAAGTAAACGAAAATACCTAATAAAAAATGACATCTAGGTTTATAAAAATAATAAGCCTTGAAATATCAAATTACTTCATACAAATATAGTGATGGCTATATCCATCTACCTTATTTTGTGTATATTTGTCCACGTGAAACCCAGGGAAGCACCCAAGAGCTAGGGACAAAGCCTTCGGTGTCCTCATGGATGAACCACGTTGTCCAAATGGTATGGATTCAGCAATATTCCTCGTAATTTTCGTATAAATAAATTTGTTAATACATTTAGAAAAAAACAAACCACAAGACAGAAGGGAATGAGGAGAGCGTCGACGATTTAATTGAGGCCGGACCTCAAACACCTTATATCTGTAGATGTCGTTTCTCCTTGTCTTCTTGTTTCTGCCGTCTCGAATCCCGCCTATATATTCCCCAAAACACATTCATACCTTATATAGCTCTTCCACTTCTCCATTTAATCAAAAGCACACCAACACTCGAATTGCCCAAGTTCAGCGCCTGTCACATGGCAACCAGCGGCATCTCCATGGGCGCTAAGACGCTAACCCTGCTGGTGGCGGTTGCGTCTCTCACAGTTTTGCTATCTCGCCCTGTCCAGGCTGGCACTGAAATCATTGTTGGCGACGACAACGGATGGACATTGGGTTTTAATTACACGCAGTGGGCAGCAAGTAAAACGTTCAACGTTGGGGACACCCTCGGTAAGGCAAATCGTTCTCCTTTAACCTAACCCTATCCCTAACAATGCGTTTGAATTATGTCTGATTAATCTATTGCTGGTTGTTTTGGCGGTGGGCAGTGTTCAAGTACACAAATGGTATCCACGACGTATTTAAAGTTAACGGAACTGAATTTAAGAATTGTAGCACGAAGCCAAACTTGGGATCTTACACCACGGGAGAGGACAAGATTATGTTAAACACGAGTGGGAACATGTGGTTCATTTGCTCTAAGGATAATGGTGGGCACTGTTTTCAGGCCAGAAACTTAAAATTGAAGGAATTAAATTCAAATCGCGATTTAAATCGCTTCGGAAAACTACTTCGGGACGGACTTCGGCGAGGGAAAGAGCTTCGGGGAAGTACTCCCAAAGTATGTACTTCGGGGAGAGATTTGCTGAAGTGAAACTATTTCGGGCAATTTCCCAGCGAGAAAGAGTTTCGGGGGAGACACTCCCGAAGTAAATCTACTTCGGGGAACTTCGTGCCGAAAAAATAAACTTCTTCGGACGGGAAAGGCTGCGAAGTTCGGCAGCCCGCGGCAACCTCGACGAACTCAAATGCCACAATGTGCTTCGGCACAAACGATTAAACTCGGCTCCTTTTCTGGATCGAACGGGTGCTTGTCAACTTCGGACAAACCCTAGCTGAGGGATGTCTGCGGACAGAAAAATATTACGGCACAAGAAACAAATACGCAGAGACGTAAATTTGCAGAATAAATATTATATTAAATATAGTGTCGATTTACAAAGTTTCCTTCTAAAGCAAATACAAACTTCTGCAAGTAAAGACATTGCAGGATAAACACAAAAGACGAGTTTGGGAGGCTGCTGCTCCCAACTCCAGCAATCTGCAGCTCTGTTCCTCTGCTACTTGAAACCCTAGCTGCGGCTATTCTGGGCTTTCAATCTTCTCCGCTTCTCTTCTTCTTCTTAGTTCCTCATACTCTAAAATAACAAAATGGCCCCGGTATTTATAGGCGGGGAATGAGGACAAAAGGGCGGGATAAACTCACCAACCCACTGACAGAATTAAATGCCGAAATGGCTTTTCGACCAACTATCGGACAACCCTAGCTACCCACACGCTTGGGAATTTAATGCGTCGATTCTCGTGCTTGGTTTCTACTTCGGTCGATTTCCGCTTCGAAGGGCAACTTGAAACTAGTTCGCGACGAGACGCGTTTCGGGGGCTTCCAATTTGTCTTTCGCACCAAACCATTTTTCGAAGCCGATTTAGAAATGTTTCACGTCGAAGCATTTTTTGAACGCGTTTCGACAAATCTTCGCGTCGAAGCGCTTACGGGTGCGAAGTTAGAATTAACATTTCCAACACCCTCCTTTAAATCGAACTTCACAATTTTTCTAACTCCCAACATATCTCGTAGTCTCTGGCGAAATCCTCCTCCTTCAAGGGCTTTGTAAATATGTCAACCAACTGCTCCTTCGACCTATAGAACTGCAATTGTACTTCGTCGAATTTTACCAGCTCTCTGATGAAATGATACCGGATGTCTATGTGCTTCGTCCGACCATGGAAGACTGGGTCCTTCGAGAGCACGATGGCAGAGTTATTGTCACAAAATATTGTGGTTGCTGCTTCGAGCGGATGATGCTATTCACACAGAACTCTTCTCAGCCAGACTACCTGGCAGGTGGCTGAGGTGGCAGCAACGTACTCTACTTCTGCTGTAGATAAAGCAACAATTGGTTGCTTCTTCGAGGACCAAGAGACAACTTCGGATCCAAAATGGAAGGCATATCCCGAAGTGCTCTTTCGATCATCTACGCTACCGGCCCAATCGCTGTCAGTGTAGCCAATCAACTCCAACTGGTTTTTTCTAGCATAGTGGAGTCCATGGTTCCTCGTGCCATTGACGTATTGTAGGATTCTCTTGCCTGCTTGCCAGTGAGTGTCTCTAGGTGATTCCATAAACTGACTGACTAAGTTCATGACATACATCAAATCTGGCCTGGTTGCTGTCAAGTACATCAGGCTTCCAACTAAAATTTTATAGAGAGTTGGGTCAACACTTCTGTTGTTGTCAGTATTGCTCAACTTGACACTAGTGGCTGTCGGAGTGATGGCAGGTTTGTTGTCCTCCATCTTAAAATGCTTCAGGACATCCTTTGCATACTTGCCCTGAGAAATGAAGATGCCATCTGCTGATTGGACAACTTCAATGCCAAGAAAATATTTCATCAGCCCCATGTCTATCATTTCAAACTCGGACTTCATGGTTGTTCTGAACTGCGCAAATAGGCTGCTGCTATTGCCAGTATATATCAGATCATCCACATATAGGCAGACGATTATCAACTCTCCTGCTTCATTTGTCTCCATGTATAGAGAGTGCTCATATGGGAATTTCTGAAACCCATTCTCCTAAAAATAGTCGTCAATCCGACTGTACCAAGCCTGAGGTGCTTGCTTCAACCCATATAGGGCCTTCTTTAGCTTCAAGACCTTGCCTTCTTGTCCTTGTAGTTCATAACCGGGTTGCTGGTCTATGTAGACCTCTTCTTCCAACACTCCGTTCAGGAAAGCAGACTTGACATCCATCTAGTACACACTCTAGCCTTTCTGAGCTGCTAGTTCCAGAATCATTCTAACTGTGTCAAGTTGGGCTACAGGTGCATACACCTCATGATAGTCAACTCCTAACTTCTGCTTGTATCCTTTTGCCACTAATCTGGCCTTATGACTGTCAACTTCTCCTTGGGCGTTGAACTTAGTCTTATACACCCACTTGACCCCAATGGTCTTCTTCCCTGCTGGAAGATCTGTCAGCTGCCATGTCTCATTCTTCTCAATGGCTACTATCTCCTTATCCATTGCTTTCACCCATGTGCGATTCTGACTTGCCTCTTCAAACTCCACTGGGTCACACTCCGTAAATAGGGCAAAGTTAGAATATTCTTCATCCATCTGATTACAGGTTACCTCATAAATGTCTTGCAAGCTCCGAGTCTTCACAGGTGTTCTTAGATTTTGAATTCTGCTTGCAAGTGAAGGTGATCGGGATGATGTGGTTGTGCTGCTGCTGGCACCACTATTGCTACTTGAAGGTACAGGTGGCTGCAAACTGTCTTCCTCCAAGTTTACAGGTTCAGCAACTGCTAGTTCAGGCTGACCAGTCTCTGATTTTTAGTTCCAGGCTTCATCCTTGAGGAACTTCACATCTCGGTTGATGACAAGTTTCTTTATCACAGGATTGTACAGCCTATATGCCTTTGATGATTCGTTGTATCCTATGAAAATGCATCTTTCAGTTTTGTCATCCAAATTCTGCCTTTTCTCATCTGGAACATGTGCATATGCTATGCACTCGAAAACTCGCAAATGAGCCACACTTGGCTTCAGATTGCTCCAGGCTTCCTCTGGAATTTTGTCTCTCACACTCTTGGTGGGACATCGGTTCAGCAGATAAACTGCACAACTTACAGCTTCTGCCTAGAACTCATGTGGCAGACTTTTTGCCTTCAGGATGCTCCGTGCCATCTCTATGATTGTTCTGTTCTTTCTCTCAACTACACCATTCTACTGCGGTGTATATCTGGCAGTGAACTGTCTTCGAATTCCATGTTGCTTGCAAAAGTTGTGGAATTCGTTGGATATGTATTCTCCACCTCCATCAGTTCTGAGAGTCTTCACATAATGCCCTCTTTGTTTCTCAACTAGAGCCTTGAATTCCTTAAACTTCTCAAATGCCTCTGACTTCAACTTGATGGGATAAATCCAGGTCTTTCAGCTGAAGTCATCAATGAAGGTTAGGAACAATTTGTTGTCGGCATATGTGGTGGTCTGCATGGGACCACAAATGTCTGAGTGCACTAGCTCCAATGGTCGTGATGCTCTCCAAGACTGTCCTACATGGAATCCATCCCTGTGCTGCTTGCCGACCAGGAAACCTTCACAAACTTGGTTCGGTTGCTCAATAAGGGATAAACCCTTCACCATCTGCTTCCTGTGCAAAAAATTCAGGCCACTAAAACTCAGGTGACCGAATCTGAGATGCCACAGCCAGGTAGCATCCTTCACAACTGCACTTAGAGACATCAAAGATTCATTCTGAATCTGCAGCGAAAGCATTTTGTTTTTCGTCATGGACATAGTTGCGATTTGTCCATGCACTTTGTCTTTGATTGAACAAACACCGTATTTGAACTGAACAGTGTGTCCATTTTGCACAAGTTGTCCAACACTCAGCAGATTATGCTTCAATCCAGACACATAATAAACATTCTGAATTGTTTTTCTTTCACCGTGTCAGGTGTGGATGGAGATTTTGCCTTTCCCCATCATGGGAACCTTGCTATTGTTCCCCATATTGACTTCGGACTGGACTGTTTCATCCAGTTGTGAGAACATCTCCCTGTTTCCAGTCATGTGGTTGCTGCACCCACTATCAAGATACCAAATGTTTTTCTTGCTCCCCTCCTCAACACTGCAAGTCAGCAGCATGTTTCCTCCTACCGCATTTTTGGCTTCCTCTGTATAATGGGCTTGCTGCTGATTCTCGTTTGCCATCTTCTTCCTGCACTGTGAGGCATAATGATCGAACTTATTGCAGTAGTAGCATTGGACCTTTGACATGTCCTTCTTCTGCTGAGAGCTACCTTGCTGACGTTTGCCAGTGCCTCTTCCTCCATGCTGATGAAAGTTGCAACTAGGCTCACTATCATGAGGGTTTGATCTCCCTCCTTGCTTGTTACTTCTCCCATGCCTGTTTCTGCCTCTTCCACCTTGAGAACTGAAGGCGTTGTGGTGGGAGTCTTGTCTGCCACTGTCTCGGACTGAGACTTGTGCTTTGAAGGCTTGTTCCAAAGAGGACTGAGTTGAGCGGCTCAGCCTCTGCTCATGCGTCTGCAGGGAACCCATGAGTTCGTCCACCGAGAGGATCGTCAAATCCCTTGACTCCTTAATTGCAATTACCATAGAGTCAAACTTCGCTGGAAAACATCGCAAAATTTTCTCCATGATATTTTGATTCTACACAATCTCACCATTCAGCCACATCTGGTTGATGACATCTGTTGTTTGGGTGAAGAAGTCGCTCATCAACTCGGACTCACTCATCTGCAGGTTCTCAAACTCCCTCTTGACCATCTGTAGTTTTACCAACTTCACTTTGTTGGTGCCCTGGTATGAACTTGCCAGAGTTTCCCAGACCTGCTTGGCCATGGTGGCTGATGCAATCCGCGGGAAGATGGTCTCTTCGACCGCTTGCATGATATAGAACAGGGCTTTCTGGTCTTTCTTTCGATTCTCCTTCAAAAGATCTTTGTCGGCTTGGGAGAGGGCGACCAGTGCTACTGCATCTGCTGGCTCCGGGTATCCATTCTTGACCAAGTCTCATAAATCTTGAGACGCGAAGAGGATCTTCATCTGGATGCTCCAGTAATCGTAGTTCTTGCCATTAAATCATGGGATCTGCAACTGCAGGGAACTCTTTTCAGAATCCATGATTTTATCTCCACGTCACAGCACCACTCGCTCTGATACCAATTTGAAGGAATTAAATTCAAATCGCGATTTAAATCGCTTCGAAAAACTACTTTGGGTCGCAAAAATTGCTTCGGCAATTTTACTTCGAGACGGACTTCAACGAGGGAAAGAGCTTCAGGGGAAGTACTCCCGAAGTATGTACTTCGGGGGAGAGACTTGCCGAAGTGAAACTACTTCGGGCAATTTCCTAGCGAGAAAGAGTTTCGGGGGAGACACTCCTGAAGTAAATCTACTTCGGGGAACTTCGTGCCGAAAAAATAAACTTCTTTAGACGGGAAAGGCTGCGAAGTTCGGCAGCCCGCGGCAACCTCGGCGAACTCAAATGTCGCAATGTGCTTCGACACAAACGATTAAACTCGGCTCCTTTTCTGGATCGAACGGGTGCTTTTCAACTTCGGACAAACCCTAGCTAAAGGATGTCTACGGACAAAAAAATATTACGGCACAAGAAACAAATACGCAGAGATGTAAATTTGTAGAATAAATATTATATTAAATATAGTGCCGATTTACAAAGCTTCCTTCTGAAGCAAATACAAACTTCTGCAAGTAAAGACTTTGCAGGATAAACACAAAAGACGACTCTGGGAGGCTGCTGCTCCCAACTCCAGCAATCTGCTGCTCTGTTCCTCTGCTACTCGAAACCCTAGCTGCGGCTGTTCTGGGCTTTCAATCTTCTTCGCTTCTCTTCTTCTTCTCAGTTCCTCATACTCTAAAATAAGAAAATGGCCCCAGTATTTATAAGCGGGGAATGAGGACAAAAGGGCGGGATAAACTCACCAACCCGCTGACATAATTAAATGCCGAAATGGCTTTTCGACCAACTACCGGACAACCCCAGCTACCCACACGCTTGGGAATTTAATGCGTCGATTCCCGTGCTTGGTTTCTACTTCGGTCGATTTCCGCTTCGGAGGGCAACTTGAAACTAGTTCGCGGTGAGACGCGTTTTGGGGGCTTCCGATTTGTCTTTCGCACTGAACCATTTTCCGAAACCGATTTAGAAATGTTTCGCGCCGAAGCATTTTCTGAACGCGTTTCGGCAAAGCTTCGCGCCGAAGTGCTTACGGGTGCGAAGTTAAATTTAACATTTCCAACAAAAATCACGGTGTTGGCGACAGTGCAAGCTCCGTCTCCCTTGGCATCGTCAGCTCCGACTCCAACCATCGGTGCGCCATTAATTTTTGTGTCGGCTTTGGTTTAACTTTGAGTGCCTTCAGCGGGGATGTTGCTCCACTAATCGGATTGGCAACAGAAATCTGGAATTTAGATGTTGAGCTCATTGTGGTTTTGCTTTTCCTATTCCAGTATAGAGAGATATATTATCTAGTCTTGGCAATAAAACTCCAAATGGATTTAAGAATCCCTGGCAATAAAAAAATTGAGTTCTCCCTACGTGACTGCTTTTGTTTTGGTTTGATTGAATAATTTGTATAACCCTTTTGAACGCCAACCGCACTACATAAAAGTAGTGAGATTGACATAAGTATGTTTACGGGCTTTCTATTTAATAAAGGTTGTCGTTGCAGAGTAAATCCATTGTTGAATGGGATATTTATTGTGAATAAGTTTTTAAGGGTTGAAATTTTCATTATGGTCTCAGATTATTCTGTAGAAGTCATCTTAACACTCTACCGCACCCCTTTTCCGCTTACATGCTACTTAAAAATATTCATATTTAAATTTTGAAATAAAACTTACGACATTTAATTTCAACAAAAACAAACTATAAGTTAAAAGTATCATAAATGCTTAAAAAATAATCTTATTTCTTAACTGAAAACTAAGTTAATATAAGTAAGATGAAATCCATTGATATTTTTTTCTATCCTTTTAAAATTCCAATTAATAATATTTAATAAAACTTTGTTAAAATAAATATTTAATATTAGAAGGGGAACAGTGGGAGTTCACACAATCCCCACGAAGGCAAGCCAGAGAGCAAAAACCAAACAACTCGACCCTAAAGAATAGTAGGATAATGCGGGGGTCAGAAACTACCAACCCGAATAAATGTATCATTTAAAATTTGAAAGTCACAATAGGCTGCAATGTTTGACAAGCTTAGGCATAAGAAGGGTCGACATCACCAAGGAGTCGGAAGGGAAAATTAGGGAAGGCAAAAATGTACTAAGAGGAAAGCATAATAAATGCCAGTACACACCATAAAGCACTTAAACTTGCGGATACCAACTAGATCACCCAAATATCTGAAAGGAACCAAAAACTGACAAGAGTTAAGGAGCTTCCTTCTTGATGCGAAGTACAATATCGATAAGAAAATCCCATTGCCAGATAGATAAGACATGAGAGCGAACTCCCAAGTTGCTAAGAGATCAACCATTAAATTACCTTCTCTAAAAACGTGGGAGAACTCCACACTAGAAAAGGAATGAGCAATCCAAGTTGCTTCATCAATTAAATTAGCTATTTTCCATCCCGAACGAGAAACTCCATGAAGCATGTTGATGATGGATAAGGAATCCCCTTCAATAATTATACTTTATATGCCAAGGTTCTTAAGCTGCTCCAAGCCAATGAAGGTCGCTCTAGCTTCAGCCACCATGGAATATTGGACTCTAAGGTAGTCTGCGTAAGCCAGAATAATATCACCATTGTTGTCCCTTATTTCACCACCCACGCTATCTAAGCTAGGGTTGCCTTTAGAGGTGCTTTCAAATTTGAGTTTGAACCACCCAATGGGTGGTGGAGACCAAAGAACCTCCCTCCTTGGGTCAAGAGCAGGAGGGGAGCAGGATAACGACACAAAACCAAGCCATTCTTCCAACAACCTCTCGCTTGGGGAGAGCACCATAATTAATTTCAAAGGATTCAAATTTTTGAGTGTCGAAGACATATTTTTGACACCTTATATAGAATCTTGAGGCTGATTTGGATGATATTATTTTCTACTTATTTGAATGCCCTTGAGATCCTTTCCTTACACACTCTCCAAGAGTGTGGGAGGAGAAATTTCCAAAAATATTTAATCTAGGAAGAAATAAAGGGTGACTTCCATTGGATGACATATTCTATTAAGGAATTGGGAAACACCCTAGCAACGTCCAACCAAGAGAGAATGGAATCCAGAATATTCTGTGCACTATGATAGTTGAGAAAAATATGAGTTGTCGATTTCCAATAATTCTTGCATAAATAACACCTATTGACCAAACACATCCCCCTATTGAGAAGATTCTGGATCAAGAGGATTTTATTTTGCACATCCAACTAATAGAATATGTTAATCTTTGGTGTTAGATTTTTTAACCAAATTTGATTTACTCAAATAAAGTCTTCCTCCACTGAGCTAAGAGCAATATAGGAAAATTTTACCGAATAGGACCCATCCAGGTCCCCCATATACACCAATCTATCATATGTTAAAATATTACATACCATAATAAGACTCAAATCCACCAATAAAGTGCACCACAATCTTACATCTGCATCGATGACCAGCTCTGGAAGGGAGGGAGACCAAAATCTACATCCATCTTGGATAGTAATAAATTTTGCCATATTTTCAAGCCCGTGGGTTCTAGAATGAGCAACAAGGGAGGCGTACCATGGATCATCCCCTAAGGGATTTTATTTGGCACAAATGTAATACCAAAAATTAACTGCCTCACCACTTCCAATAATCCAACCGCAACAAGACTTGAGGAACCTTTGAGATTTGATGAGGTTGTTCTAGAAGGACGACCCTCTACTAGGAAGGGAATCTGCTAAAAAAGAATCAAAGTTATATTTAGCCTTAAGGATATTACACCAAAGAATGTTAGAATTTGTAGAAACTTTCCACCCAAGTTTTTCCACAAGAGCTTTGTTCATCACATCTACATTTTTTAGATTGAGACCCCCTTGTCTCTTTCTCTTACAAATATGCTCCCACGAGACAATCTGGAATTTTCCTTTCAACTCAGGATCTGCCCATAGGAAGGATTTGAAGATGCTATCCAATTTTGTAGCCACCTTAGAGGGTAAATGAAAGAGAGATGAAAATATATGGGGATTCTCTACAAGGTGCTTTGGACCAGCACCACCTTCCTCGCTCGACTAAGTAACTCCCCTTTCCAAGATGCTAATTTGTGTTGGACTCTTTCAACAAACGAGGTCCAAAACTCATCCTTAATGCTGCCAACAAAAAGGGGAAGCCCCAAGTAAGTGGCCATGAGAGAAGAAATACGATAATTTATAATGTTAGCTATTCTCCTTTGTTGAGTCTCCAAAGTATTAAGAAAATAAATGAAGTTTTTTTTCAAAATTTATCTGCTGCCTGATAGCCTTCTCATAAATTATAATATTAATATTCCAAAATAATTTTTATATATGTGAGAATGCCTTTCATGCCTCAAAAAATAAGTATAAAAATTTAATTTTTGTACTATTTAATATCTTATACATTCTTTACTATTCCATAAGTGTAAGAATGTCATCCAAAGTAATATATATTAATAATAGAAGTCATGCATGTGTTTCTAATCTCTCTGGAAATTTGTGAGTGATTTGATAGCAATATTTTCTAATGGTATATTTTGGTGATTATTAATTTAAAATGGTGTATTGAGGGGATTATTAATGGCACTATAATAGGTTGATTTAGTAATTAAAATATTATTAAAATATATTTATTTTTTCTTTGATTTTTTAAGAACTTTAATTTATTTTTTTAATGAAAAAAAAAATTACATTAAGTTTATATAAAATCTTTTACAATAAAAAAAGTGGGTTAACACACCTCATGGGGAATCAAACTAACTTCCATTGACAAGGGTTAGGAAACAAAGTCGTCAACAAAACATAAGTTTACCAATCATGATCATTATTGATCATTAAGGAAAGTATATCATATGGAGTAATATGTATCCTCACATGTTGTCCAGCATAAACTACTAGTTATTATGAGATGGAAATCCACCCCTCTCCATCGCAATTAAGGTCTTTAGTACCTGCATTGCTCCAACCAAAAACTAGCCCAGGTGAAACTGGTTTAACATAATCCCATCCCCCAACCTAGTAGGATGAACAAGCAATACCAATATTAGACCACTTCCTGATTGGTGATTTTTGGGATCAGTATCTATCTATGGAAGCACTTATTGCATATGATAGAGGCCAATTATGCGAGCGAGATCAAAAATAATCTTAAGAAGAGTGCTCTAGGGGATTCGATTTACTTTACATGAAGCATTGACCTAGTGCACTAGAAGAACATGTAGGTGATCCAACTCCATAGAAACTTTATTGGCTTAAGTACATATATTTAGCCACATGTCATTGAAAACTTCTAATTTATTACCATGAGTAATTGTGATAGAAGGTGTATACCATTTAAAAATAATTCTTTTATGGGTCTTTCAAATATGAAAGAGCAGGCTAATATTGAAAACCTACCACACTTCAAAAAGTAGGAGAGACAAAGTAAAAAAGTCCCCAAGAAAAGGTTGGGGTCAAGAAACTCTTACAACTGTAAATGGGGAAAAAATAGAAAGAGCTCATTCCCAAGATTACCTAGATCTTCTGCAATTCCAAAAGAGGTGAGTACAAGACTTAGGTACACCACAAAAATGATATTTAGATCCAAAATTCCAAGGTGCTTCAAATGTTCGCCCAAGAAAATTCCTTGACACGGTAAGATCCACACAAAAAAATATTGCTTGGGCTCAATATAAGTAGCCCAAAAATTTTAAAATCTAGAATTTCATCTAGTCCTTGTAGAGACTAAGTCCTAATGCTGATTGAGATTATGCACTAGAGAAATATTATGAGATAACCATTTATATCCCAAATGAGCCTTATAATTAAGGAAATAAGTGTCAACATGCCATCTCTAGTATGACCACCAAGAATGTTGTGAGTGCACAACAATATTGTGCAACATATAAAAAAGGGTAATAGCAATAACAACATCATAAGTATTTTTATCCACATAATTCAGCATGAAGGTGTATTTGAACTAATTCTATGGGATCAAATCCTTGGTCTGGTGAGAAAATAAATTAGCTATTATAATAATACCCTTTTTGAAAAACCATTGAGCATGAATCCATTGCACCCAAGATAAGGGATAACCTTGATGAAGAAACATAGGGTACCACCAAATATTCATAGAATTGATGGATGAGCCTTTATAGAAGGTATATCATCTCTATAAGTTCTAAGGAGTGAGATACTGCTAGGTTTCTTAATATACTTTTAATAATAAACGAGCCAAAAATCTTAATAAAAACTAGAGCAACAATGAGAGATGGAAAATCCAATCCTCTCCATGCTCTACGGTTTGAAGGAAAACTAGAGGAAATAAATTGTTGAACCAAAACTTTCTAAGCTTCAGCTTCCGTTAGATCCCTGACCACCTAATTAGAACACAAAGAAATACCTTGACATCTTCAGTTTAGCAAACCTATTCTACTAGATTCTCTAGGAAGACAACAAATATTTCATTCAACTCTATAAAATCCCTTTATTTTGGAATAATTATTCCAAAGAATATCTCAAAGGTGTTTCTCAACCTTCATATATCAATCTTGTGAAGGAACCAAACAAGAGGAATAGTATAAATGAGTGGAATCTAAAAATTAAGAGCAAAAATAAAACTTACCTACTAATGATCACTTCTTAGTAATCCAAAAATGAAGTTTTCTTTCAACTCTTTGAAGTGCATAATTTCAAAGTTGAGTAGGGAAGCCTAGAAAGGAAAAAAAAAACCAATAAACTTAAAAAATTCTCCATGAGTGATCCAATTCCAATGATACCCTTGAAGCCAAGGTAGCATAGGCAAGGGAGACTGTCTGAAGTAGGAGATATTCTTCCATTATATGCTAGAAGGAGAATTTGTGCAAAAGGCGTTAAGACAAAATAGAGCATTAGAAATATATTTCTCCTCTTCTGTTATAGTAAGAAAGAAGTTATCAACAAAGTAGAAAGTAATTCCTTTTATAAGACCTGCAAAATCTTTAGAAACTAAAATATAATTGAAGGCTTAAGTAGAAATCACTTATAAAGAGGAAGCAATAGGTCGCCCTTGTTGAATAGATCTAAAAATACCCACTACTTTAGATAGTGAATTATTCAAATTGAGAATAGTTGAAGCATATTTAACTAGCATAACAATAGTTTGAATGAAAACTGACTTGAATCCTAAAGTTGTGAGAATAACAAGAATGAATCTCCATTCAATATGGTCATAAGCTTTCTCAAAATTAATCTTAATAAGTTTGAAATTTGGACCCATTCCATGCCCTCCTAGATGGCTAAAACGTTGTCGAGGATGTACCTTTAATAAAGCCAATTTGCTCTGTTTTGACTATCAAAAGAAGAAGAATCATAATATGAAGAGTCAAATATTTGGAAATGATCTTGTAACTAACATTCAACAAAGTCATAGGCCTCCAATTAGTGATAAAATCTATGAATTTGATATTGCCCATGTTAATAATTACTTCCAAAGAGCCTCTAGATAAAATTTATGCATATTAAGACCAACTAAGTCCCAAAGACTCTTGTAGAACTCACAAAGAAAGCCATACGGACATGGTGCTTTGTCATTTTCTATTTGAGACAATGCATTTTCTAAATCTGTAATGGAGAGTAGTTTATCACACCCTGCTCTTTGAGAGTTCAAAACCTTAACTGGTACAACTACCATACAAGCTACCAATACTTGCTCTTACTTAGGAGAATAAGCTTGAGCAACAAAAACATTAGTATAGTGCTTGACAAAAGTATCAATCATCTAAGAGATAGTTAGACCTTATTCCATTATATTGAATGGCCTTGAATTGAGTATCTTACTTGGGAGGGTGAAGCCTTTAGAAAAATTCTTCGGTGACCCTATCACCAAATTTAAGCCAATAAAGTCAAGATTTAATTCAAGATCCCCAAGCCTCATAAATTTTAGCAAGTTTAAGCTCATGCCTTAGTTGGGCAACATGAGATTGAAGTTTAGGATTAAATAGATAGGTCTCAATCCTGAGAGAAGATTTAGAAAGCTCATCATGGAGGACAACATTAGAATATATTTTGAACTACACCACATTTTTCCCCAAAGTATCGAACAATACAATTATACAAAAAATGACATCATTCCACCATTCTATCCAATACAACTCTCCAATAGGTCTAAGAACTAGATTCCAGACTCTACAGATATGATAGACCATGGAAGGATGCTAGAGAAAGGAAGTATTAAAAATAAATTATGACTTGTAGTGTCTTTGAGGTAGGGATTTCATCAAAACATTAAACATGATGGGTGAATGGTAAAAAGTAGTGGTACTAGGAATTCTTTCCATAAATGGAATTGAAGCATTTCTCCTATGAATGCAAAACTGCACATGATCTGAAAGCATAGCTCTATCCAACTTTGTCAAAATTTGTGTATGGCCTACCTAGAAACTAGATCATGTATACCTTAAACTTTTAGGAAAAACCTAAGGAGAAAAACCAGAATTGGGGTTTAACAAACTCAATTTGTTTTTCATTAAATACTAGGACTCTATTTCTTGAGTAGCCCATCACATGGGAAGTTGTCCTATATTATTTGCAGGTTTTTTAGTCATATTAAAATCTCCATATATAACCCAAACATTAGGTTGTAAATAAAAAGTACACCACCACCAAAGGCTACAATGGTCATAAACATCATTGGAGGCATAGATCTTAATAATACCAAAATAAAGCCCACCAACCTCAAGTAAAAACCAAACTATGTGTTTGGAGGAGTCCACACCCCATGAGACAAAATTATATTTTCACCTAGCTACCAAAAGAATGATAACTCCTCTACCATGGGAATGACTAGTGGCATAAAAAATGTAACCTATCCAAAGAAAAGGGTAAGTACACTATAGAATAAAGTAAAAAATCTTAAATTCTTAAAGACAGAAAAAGCTAGGATTACCATAAAACCTAGAGCATAAATCTATCCCATTTTGAATCAAGTATTTATAGACTAGGTCCATCAGCCCTCTAATATTCCATGATAACAAATTATGGAAATCAATCAAGACTCATATGTTTTGCTATATCTTCAATGTATCTAAGGTTTGAAAGAGAATCATAACATTACTAAGAAAATGCTGCTAATCTATTTTCCAAAACACCATTTGATGTCTTTTGTCCTAGTGAATTAGGGAGTCTCCTCGAGATAGTCTACAGGATCTTTGGCCATTGATAGAATCTTGTTCAAGTTGCATGAATATTGAGGAAGATTGCCCATTGATATGGAGAACTAGAGAATATAGATATTGAGTAGGAGTAGAAGAAATAATAATTTTAGCAAAGGAAGCACTAGTTGGTGGTACATTAGAAACCATTTGTGAAGCCCTAGTATTGGGTGCCACCAGTTGTATGGTATGCTACTCCGTCACCACACCATGCCCAACTAACACAAAAGACACAAGGGATTGAGGTGAGTTATTGGGAACAACCGTAGGGTTTTTTCCTACTCTTACCCTTATTCTAGATTACCTTCTATTCATATTGCCTTCCTTTGGAAGCAACGACAAAGCATCAGCGACCAGCTCTGGAAGGGAGGGAGACCAAAATATATGTCCATCTTGGATAGTAATAAAGTTTACCATCTTTTCAAGCCTGTGGGTTCTAGAATGAGTAACAAGGGAGGTGTATCATGGATCATACCCTAAGGGAATTTCTTTGGCCCAAATGTAATAACATAAATTAACTGCCTCACCACTTCCAGTAATTCAACCGCAAAAAGACTTGAGGAACCTTCGAGAATTGATGAGGTTGTTATAGAAGGCCGACCCTCTACTAGGAAGGGAATTTTCTAAAAAATAATCAAATTTATATTTAGCCTTAAGGATATTACACCAAATAATGTTAGAATTTGTAGTAAATTTCCATAAATATTTTTCCACAAGAGCTTTGTTCATCACATCTGCATTTTTGGGATTGAGACCCCCTTGTCTCTTTCTCTTACAAATTTGCTCCCACGAGACAAGGTGGAATTTTCCTTTCAACTTAGGATATGCCCATAGGAAGGATTTGAATATGCTATCCAATTTGGTAGCCACATTAGAGGGTAAATGAAAGAGAGATGAAAATATATGGGGATGCTCTACAAGGTGCTTTGGACCAGCACCACATTCCTTGCTTGACTAAGTAACTCACCTTTCCAAGACGCTAATTTGTGTTGGAATATTTCAACAACTAGGTTCCAAAAATCATCCTTAATGCTTCCAAAAAAAAGAGGGAGCCCCAAGTAAGTGGCTAGGAGAGAAGAAATGCGATAATTTATAATGTTATCTATTATCCTTTTCCAGGTCTCCAAAGTATTAAGAAAATAAATGATGTTTTTTTCAAAATTTATCTGCTGCCCGATAGCCTTCTCATAAATTATAATATTAATATTGCAAAATAATTTTTATATATGTGAGAATGCCTTTCATGCCTCAAAAAATAAGTATAAAAATTTAATTTTTGTATTATTTAATTTCTTATACATTCTTTACTATTCCATAAGTGTAATAATGTCATTCAAAATAATATATTAATAATAGAAGTCATGCATGTGTTTATAATCTCTCTGAAAATTTGTGAGTGATTTGATAGCAATATCTTTTAATGGTATATTTGGGTTATTATTAATTTAAAATGGTGTATTGAGGGGATTATTAATGGCAGTATAATAGGTTGATTTAGTAATTAAAATATTATTAAAATATAATTATTTTTTCTTTGATTTTTTAATAACTTTAATTTATTTTTTAATGAAAAACAAATTTACATTACGTTTAGATAAAATATTTTACAATTAAAAAAAAATGGGTTAACACACCTCATGGGGAATAAAAATAACTTCTATTGACAAGGGTTAGGAAACAAATCCATCAACAAAACATAACTTTACCAATCATGATCATTATTTATCATTAAGGAAAATATATCATATGGAGTTATGTATCCTCACATGTTGTCCAGCATAAACTACTAGTTATTATGGGATGGGAAACCACCCCTCTCCATCACAATTAAGGTCTTTAGTACCCATATTGTTCCAACCAAAAACTAGCCCAGGTGAAACTGGTTTAACATCATCCCATCCCCCAACCTAGTACGATGAACAAGGAATACCAATATTAGAACACTTCCTAATTGGTGAATGTTGGGATCAGTATCTATCTATGGAATCACTTCTTGCATATGATATAGGCCAACGATGTGAGCGAGATAAAAAATACTCTTAAGAAGAGTGGTCTGGGGGATTCGATTGACTATACATGAAGCATTGACCTAGTACACTAGAAGAACATGTATGTGATCCAACTCCATAGCAACTTTATTGGCTTAAGTACACATATTTAGCCACATGTCATTAAAAACTTCTAATTTATTAGCATGAGTAATTGTTATAGAAGGTGTATACCGTTTTAAAATAATTTTATTATGGGCCTTCCAAATATGAAAGAGCAGGATAATATTGAAAACCTACCACACTTCAAAAAGTAGGATATACAAAGTAAAAAAGTTCCCAAGAAAATCTTGGGGTCAAGAAATTCTTACAACTGTAAATGGGGGAAAAAGAGAAAGAACTCATTCCCAAGCTTACCTAGATCTTCTGCAATTCCAAAAGAGGTGAGTATAAGACTTGGGTACAACACAAAAATGGTATTTAGGATCCAAAATTCCAAGGTGCTTCAAATGTTCCCCCAAAAAAATTCCTTGAAACAATAAGCTCCACACACAAAAATATTGCTTGGGCTCAATATAAGTAGCCCAAAAATTTTGAAATCTAGAATTTCATCTAGTACTTGTAGAGACTAAGTCCTAATGCTGATTGAGCTTATGCATTAGAGAAATATGATGAGATAACCATTTATACCCCAAATGAGCATTATAATTAAGGAAAAAAGTGTCAACATGCCATATCTAGTATGACCACTAAGGATGTTGTGAGTGCAAACCAATATTGTGCAACATAGTAAAAGGGTAAGAGCAATAACAACATCATAAGTATATTTATCCACATAATTCAACCTAAAGGTGTGTTTGAACTAATTATATGGGATCAAATCCTTGGTCTTGTGAGAAAAAATTAGTTATTATAATAATATACCCTTTTTGAAAAACCATTGAGCATGAATCCATTGCACCTGAGCTAAGGGAGAACCTTTATGAAGAAACATAGGGTACCATCAAATATTAATAGAATTTATGGATAAGCCTTTATAGAAGGTATATCCTCTCTAGAATTTCTAAGTGATCTACTGGTAGGTTTTTTTTATATACTTTTAATAATAAAGGAGCCAAAAATCTTAAAAAAAACTAGAGCAACAATGAGAGATGGAAAATCCAATCCTCTCCATGCTCTATGGTTTAAGGGAAAACTAGAGGAAATAAATTGTTGAACTAGAACTTTCTAAGCTTCAAATCCCCTTAGATCCCTGAACACCCACTTAGAACACAAAGAAATACCTTGACATCTTCAGTTTAGCAAACCTGTTCTACTAGATTCTCTAGGAAGACAACAAATATTTCATTCAAATCTATAAAATCCCTTTATTTTGGAATAATTATTTCAAAGAATATCTCAAAGGAGTTTCTCAAGCTGCATATAGCAATCTTGTGAAGGAACCAAACAAGAGGAATAGTATAAATTAGTGGAAGCTAAAAATTAAGAGCAAATATAAAACATACCTACTAATGGCCGCTTCTTACTAAACCAAAAATCAAGTTTATTTTCAACTATTTGAATCACATAATTTCAAAGTTGAGTATGGGAGCCTAGAAAGGAAAAATTAAACCAAGAAAATAGAAAACTTCTCTAAGAGTGATCCAATTCCAATGATACCTTTGAAGCCAAGGTCGCATAGGCAAGGGAGACTGTCTGAAGTAGGAGCTCTTCTTCCATTGTATGCTAGAAGAAGAATTTGTGAAAAAGGTGTTAAGACAAAATAGAGCATTAGAAATAGATTTCTCCTCTTATATTATAGTGATATAGGAGTCATCAACAAAGTAGAAAACAATTCCTTTTATAAGTGTAGACACCAAAATAGCACCAATCTGATTATGTGACTGCAAACACTGATCACTTTGACACAAACAGACCCCAGGGCAGCCCTCAGAGGTTAAAAAGTGGTCCTAACCACTTTTCCAACAATTTTGGAAGGTCAAAAGGCAATTTAGCACATTTAGGCACTCTGCTCAGTATTCGTCTCACCTAGGGACGAATTCAATTCAGAATTCGTCCCTAGGTAAGACGGATCCCAAATTGAATTCGGAGTTCTCCTCTTGTGCAACTTGAAAATGACCATGCAAAAACCTCCTTCTTCTCTTTGAGAAGGGCAATGTAGTCAGCTTGCTCTTCAGGGGATAAGCTTACCCCCAGCTTGATAATCTGTGGATTCATTGGATCTAAGTTGATGTCTACGTCGGTCGTCTCCTCGATCGACATGTGGGATCCGTCTTCCAACTGATGTGGAGTCAGGATCAAATGGATATCATTAGATGAGTTTAAATCTACGTTGGGAAACTCGGGTTCCTCTTCAGCATGAAAAATATCTTGAGTTGTCCTTGGGGTAAAATGAGGCATTTTACCAAAAGGCTAGTACTCTGATGGTGACAAAGGTGAATTGACGCAATCCTAGTCAATGGCATCTATGTCTAGATGCAAGGACCATGCTGGATCGATCGGATTGCGGATGGGTGTGGTTAAATCAATGGAGATCATGTGGATGAAATTAATTTGGTCTCCATTACTGCAGGTGTGATGACTTAAACATTTTGGATGTTCTCTGTGTTCTAGATCTGGTTTTGTAGGCATTGGCATGAACGGATTGGCCCTATGTGATAATAGGAGGACAAGATCTACCCTCGACACTGATATCACCCTAGGGTCTCTGAGTGGAAAGCATTCTTCGTGTACCTGGAGTAGCGGATCCAACACTTGATCCCACCCTGCTAGGTCTATGTACCACTCGTGCCCTGGCATTATGCCTATCTATGCAAATATGTCATTAATCTCCAAGGGATGTCGTTGTTGCACTTGTTGCCTTTGTTGCATTTGTCTCATGTGGTTGAGATAAGCCATCTCAGTTTCATATTTTGAATCACTGTCGGAGATCCTAAAGTGTTCATTGACTTCAACAACTGCTTGCGACATATGAGTCTCATCTTGTTCAAGCAAATTAATATGGACCCATTGCGGTTGTTACATGCTTCATGGGGGGACCCGATTCTCTTGATGCTGCACTGGCTCGATTGGAGCCTCTAGAGGTAACAGATTCAAAAATATCTCTTGCCAATTATTTATGGGAATCTCCTATGAGTGATCATTATTGGATCCGAAGGGGTCATATGAAATTGGTTCATATTCTGATTCATCCTTCGAAGATCTTTCTCTACACTGTTTATCTTTTTCTTGAAAGTGAGTTCCTGAACTTTCACCTCTCTTTGGAAAAAGAGGATGGTTATTGATGTTACCAAGGGTGTTTGTTGACCATGGGAAGTAATCTCCCAATGTATACATTGTGTTTGGGTTGGCATAAGGATCTGCTACCAACCCACCCTTGTTGCCTATTCCTAGGCCTTGCATGTTTTCCACCAAGATGTCTAAGGGTAGGGGGTGGTTGAACCCTACTCCCAACTTGTCATAAGGCATTTGGTATCTTGGCTGGCAAAGGACATGCATTCCTTGCTCATACCTGCCTAGCCCGTATCCATGCCAATTGCATTGGCCAAGATATCTCAAAGCAAAATTTGGGTTAGACAGATAGTTGATATCTTCTACAAAGGCTCTTCATCCTCGTCCTTTTGCACGCATGGATCATCACCATGGTCAAGTCCTCCATACACAAAATTGGTCTGGTTCGGTGGGCAGCCTAAAGGAACAATTGTCCCAATGGGAAGGCAAGGTCTCCCCATGTCTTACACTGACTCTAGCACTATCATTGCTACAAAATTTTGCACTAGATACTCCCTCAGGCCTGTACTAGCCATTTCAACAATAATTGTTGGTGATTGAGAGGGAGGGAACGAAAGCTCGTCCTGAGTCCATTCCATATTGGGTTGATTAGGAGTTTCAACTTCCACTATGCTAGGTATCTCTTCAGTTGAGATGGTTGATATTGTTGGCAGCGCTTCTTCTAAGGGTGGAGCCTCTTCCAAGATTTGTTTCCCTTTGTCCTTCTATTTAGCCATGGTGGGTGGCGTTGATGGTGAAGGAGCAGATGATGAAGATGCACCTGGTTACAGTTTTGATGGATTAGTCACCAGTGGTGCTCACGACATCGGACCTTGTCTAGATGGATTTAACTAAAAATCCAAGTGCGTCGATGGGAGGGTCGATTGCAACATAAACTGCACCTCATTGCAATATTTGAAGGGCTCTAAATTCATAGGGACTACATGTACTTCTCCTTCAAATGCATACTTCAAACACTGGTGAGCTATCGAAGGGACACACTTCATGTCCCTGATCCATGGCCTCCCTAGCAATATGTTGTATGCCATCTCGCCTTCCAAAACATGGCACAATGTAGGTATCATCTTTTGTTCTACCTGAACGGGTAGAACAATTGTGCCAACTGTTGAGCATATCACATCATTGAATGCTCGTAGTGTGTAAGTGGAAACCGTGATGTGTGAGGCTGACAACTTCAGATGTTTCAAAGTTGTCATAGTAATGATGTTATTGGACAAGCCAGTGTCTATCAACACCCTCTTATACGGGATCCCGTTGACCCACGCGATAATGTGCAGGGGTGGATCTGCCATGTCATCAGATACTGATTTAAGTTCATCTTCTCAGAAGGTAATGACCGGCTCTATGCATCGTTTTACATGTCCCACGAAGTTATTGAAGGAATTCGCTTTGTGAGGCTGCAACTCGATGGCTTTCAAAATCTCCATGAGAGCTTCTCGATGGGGTGCTGATTGTTGTATAAGCTCATATATGGAGAGCCTAGCTGACATGGTCCACAAACTCTACGTGAGTTTGGTCCGTATTGTGACCTTGGTTCTAGGCAGAGGTAACTGCACAGGGTGTTGTTGAGGTTGTGACATCGAAGGAACCTCTCTTGTAGCTTCCTCGAGGACAACTCCTGGGTTTCTTGGTCACTATGCTTATCATTCCCACATACCCTTGCATGGGGAAATGTTGTTGTACATCATTGACCTGTAGAGGTTTTTCCTGTGCCTCGTGGGTAGGCAAAGGGTCCTTGAAAACCCCCATTTGCTGATTGTTTGGCGCTATGGGGTTGTGCACTGTCAATGTTTTAGTATCAATTAGGTCTTGTATTAATCCTTTGAACTTCCAGCATGCGTTTAGGTCATGGCCCCTTCACCTATGGAACCTACAATATAAATCCTCTCTATATCCCTTAGGCTTGGGAGCATTAGGATCTATGGTTTGAATTTTTGGAAGGGTGATTAAATTTGCCACTGACAAGAAGTCAAATAGGGAGTCACGAGACTCCGTATAAGGGGTGTACTGTCGCTTAGGGTGACGCTACTGATTTTACTCCTATTTTTTATTTTCTCTTTCATAATTCTTAGGAGGCACTGCCTGATAATTAACCTTTTGAGGTTGTACTTCTTGTGCAGGCTTGGGCAAATTTATAGCAACTTGATTAACCGTAGTGGGTTTTTGTTGCGTAGTCTCTGTCTTGGTGTTTTTGTTCCACTCTTTCTTTTTAGCCTTGGTGATTTTGCCCTCTTGTATTTTGATCTCTTCGATAATTCTGGCTTGCACCAAAGCTTCTTCTAAGGCGGCATATTACTGCAGCTACAATAGCCAAGAGATCGATCTCAAGCAACTTCGTGCAAACATCTGTGTAAGGTCGAACATAGGGGGAAGGTAGGGTAGCTTAGAAAGCAGAGTCCTCCATCGATTCCTATAGGCTGCCATTGTCTCCTCCTTATATTGCTTGAGGCTGGCTAGATCACTCAGTGACGCCTTCTTCTTGGTGCTGAAGGTGAAGCGTTCAAGGAACGCATCCACTAACTGATCTAAATTATTGATGTTGTGCTTCGACAACTGGGTGAACCAATCCGAGGCAGGGCCCACGAATGTGGTTATGAATGTCCTTAGCAACAATGCATCATTATCCTGAATGCCAAAGCATTGGCTCAGGAATCTTGTCACATGATCTTGAGCATCCTCTTCACCCTTAAAGACTCCCAACTGAGGCAAATTGAAATAGATTTCTCCTCTTATATTATAGTGATATAGGAGTCATCAACAAAGTAGAAAACAATTCCTTTTATAAGACCTACAAAATCTTGAGAAACTAAAATATAATTGAAGGCTTCAGTAGAAATCACTTATAAAGAGGAAGCAAAAGGTCACCCTTTTTGAATAGATCTAAAAATACCCACTACTTTAGATAGTGAATTATTCAAATTGATAATATTTGAAGCATCTCTAACTAGCATAACAATAGTTTGAATGAAAACTGACTCAAATCCTAAATTTGTGAGAATAACAAGAATGAATCTCCATTCAATATGGTCATAATATTTCTCCAAATTAATCTTAATAAAAAGCACGTTCTAGTTTGAAATTCGGACCCATTCCATGCCCTCCTATATGGCCAAAACATTTTCGAGGATGTACCTTCCTTGAATAAATCCAATTTGCTTTTTTCTGACTATCAAAGGAAGAAGCATAATATGAAGAGCCAAATCTTTGAAAATGATCTTCTAACTAACATTCAACAAAGTCATAGGCCTCCAATTAGTAATAAAATCTAGGTCCCCTTGCTTGCGTATGAATTTGATATTGCCCATGTTAATAATTACTCCCAAAGAGCCTCCAGATAAACTTTGTGTAGATTAAGACCAACTAAGTCCCAAAGATTCTTGTAGAACTCACAAAGAAATCCATCTGGACATGGTGATTTGTCATTTTCTATTTGAGATAATGCATTTTCTAAATCTGTAAGGGAGAGTAGGTTATCACACCCTGCTCTTTGAGACTTCAAAACCTTAACTGGTACAACTACCATACAAGCTACCAATACTTGCTCCTAAATAGGAGAATAATCTTGAGCAACAAAAACATTAGTATAGTGCTTGACAAAAGTATCAATCATCTAAGAGAGAGGTAAATCTTATTGCATTGTCTTGAATGACCTTGAATTGAGTATCTTACTTGGGAGGGTGAATCCTTTAGAAAATTTCTTTGGTGAACCTATCACCAAATTTAAGACAATAAATCAGGCTTTAATTCAAGCTCCCCAGGCCTCATAAATTTTAGCAAGTTTAAGCTCATGCCTTAGTTGGGTAACATGAGATTGAAGTTTAGAATTAAATAGATAGGTCTCAAGCCTGAGAGAAGCTTTAGCAAGCTCATAATGAAGGACAAAATTAGAATATCTTTTGAACTACACCACCTTTTTCCCCAAAGTATTGAGCAATAAAATTGTACAAAAAATGGTATCACTCCACCATTCTATCCAATACAACTCTCAAGCAGGTCTAAGAACTAGATTCCAGAATCTACGGATATGATAGACCATGGAAGGGTGCTAAAGAAAGGAAGTATTAAAAATAAATTATGACTTATAGTGTCTTTGAGGTAGGGATTTCATAAACATATTAAACATGATGGGTGAATGGTCAAAAGTAGTGGTATCAAGAATGGTTTCCACAAATGTAATTGAAGCATTTATCCTATGAATGCAAAACTTCACATGATCTGAAAGCATAGCTCTATCTAACCTTCTCAAAAATTTTGTATAGCCTACCAAGAAACTAGACCACATATACCGTAAAATTTTAGAAAAATCCTAAGGAGAAAAACTATAATTGGGGTTTAACAAACTCAATTTGTTTTTCATGAAGTACTAGGACTCTCTTTCTCGAGTAGCCCTTCACATGGGAAGTTGTCCTATATTATTTGCAGTTTTTTTAGTCATATTAAAATATTCATATATAATCTAAAAATTAGGTGGTAAATAAAAATTACACCACGAACAGAGGCTACAATGGTCATGAGCATCATTTGAGGCATAGATCTTACTAATACCAAAATATAGCCCACCAACCTTAAGTAAAACCCAAACTATGTATTTGGAGGGGTCCACACCCCATGAGACAAAATTATATTTCCACCTGGCTACCAAAAGAATCATAAATCCTACTCTACCATGGGAATGAATTGTGGCATGTAAAAAGCAACCTGGCCAAAAAAAAGGGTAAGTACACTGTAGAATAAAATAAAAAATCTTAAATTCTTAAAGATAGAAAAACTAGGATTACCATAAAACCTAGAGCATAAATCAATCTCATTTTGGATCAAGCATTTACATACTGGTTCCATCAGCCCTCTAATATTCCATGATAAAAAATTATGGAGATCGATCAAGACTCATATGTTTGGCTAGATCATCAATGTCTCTAAGGTTTGAAAGAGAATCATAATATTACTAAGAAAATGTGCCTAATATACTTTACAAAACTCCATTTGATATATTTTGTTCTAGTGAATTAGGGAGTCTCCTCAAGATACTCTGCAAGATCTTTTGCCATTGATAGAAGCTAGTTCAAGTTCCATGAAGCTTGAGGAAGACTGCCCATTGATATGGAGAACTAGAGAATCTAAATATTGAGTAGGATCAAAATAAATAATAATTTTAGCAAAGGAAGCACTAGTTGGTGGCACATTAGAAACCATTTGTGAAGCCCTAGTATTTTGTGTCACCGGTTGCATGGTATGCTACTCCGTCACCACACCATTCCCAACTAACACAAAAGACACAAGGGATTGATATGAGCTATTGGAAGCAATTGTAGGGTTTTTTTCCTATTCTTACCCTTATTCTAGATTACCTTCCATTCATCTTGCCTTCCTTTGGAAGCAAAGACAAATATAGTAGTAATAAAAGTCACAACTTTCTTCTTAGATTTAATTTTATCTACAATCAAAGGATAATATTTTATCTTATGGGTATTTGATTGGCAATGATAACATGTGTTATATAGGTTTATGTAGACAATACATTGATTGAATCTATAGTTACCAACTTGGATATCAATAGTCTCCTTGAGGTCTTTAGAAAGATCAACTTTGACACAAAAATGCTTTTGAGGGTGTGAGGCATAAAATTTACCCATTTAAAAATAGATAAATTCACCAATAGATACCATAAGGTTCTGATAGTAAGACCATAGTGATATAGAAAGACCAAGAAATTGAACCTAAACTAGAAACCACAAGGAAACATCATTAGTGACAAAAAAATCCTTTGTCCAAGGCTAAAACATCAACAAAGAGCTATGAATCGACCAAGGCCCATGGTTGAGGACTGCTTTGGCCTGAGCAAGGTTAGAAAAAAAAAACAAAAAATCCTTTGGTGAAGTTCTAGATACCATCAACCTTGATTCCATACCAAGCTTATTGGATCCAGTTCCAAAAGAGGGTCTTTCCAGGTATTTGACTTAGAAAATATCCTACCAGCATTTGCTTTCCATCCAAGAACACGTAGTATTAAACTTACTCAACGGGATAAAAACATCTAGAGGAGAAATATTACATTATGATAAACTTTATCAATGAACATTCATGGTTTCTAGTTCACCTTTAGCACCATGGATTCCTTCTACAACTTCAATAGATTTGGAGCTCTTGATTGAGCTCCTTCTACAAAAAATATGTTCAATCCACCAAAAGGTGGAGTAAAGTCAACAAAATCAGCAAAAAAATGCCCTAAGAGGCATCCCGCACACACTCCAGAGTTGAGAGGTCGTATGACACCAAGAATTCGAAATCCTAATGCATGCTGCTTCAAAATTATTTATTTTCAATGAAAATTGTTTGACTATATTGAAATTTTATTGATGAAAGAGGTTTATTATTGGTTATTTTAATTTTATTATTTTCATCAAAATAAAAGATGTATTTTTTAATGGATTTTTATAACATATGTTGGATATTATTATTTTTATTAAAAATTTAAGAATTTGGATATTAAACGAAAAGATAAAATTTATACTCAAGAATATAAAAAAAAAAATCTAAAAGGAATTGATGGTTAGAAAATTATATGGATTTTTCACTAGTTAAGAGTGGATTCAAAATAGGTTACGCAAACTTTCATTGTACTTTCAAAAAATGAATAAAATCAACATATTACATAAAATGACAATAAATCATAGAAAAATACAACAATATAAATGGCATTAATAGACACTAAGGTAATCTCACCAAAAAGAAAGAATAACACTCAAATTGATTATAAAATGCATAACATCAAGGGGTATAAATATTTGACTATAAGTGATATATTGGTCAAGGATAAGGAACTAACATTAATTTTTTTAGGTAAATACTATAATAAATTTGTTTATACAATTATATAATACAAATATAAAGGACTAAAGGGCTATACAATAATATAATATAAAATTCAATCATGGTTTAAATGAAATTTAACACCACATAATTGAACATATTTGCTTAAGCAAAATGAGTGGCACAAACAAAGACCCTTATTAGTAATTTCCTTTTATGATTCACTCCCCTACATTAAAATGTTCCTATAATCACACGATAGATGCCTTGGAAATGAATTTGGCATTTATTTTAGAGGTCCAAGGTTCAAACCCCTCTCAATATGAGGGGACTAGGACCCCTCACAAAGACCTACGTAAACTCTTTAAAAAATTATTTACTCCATAACTGAAACATAGACTAGTTTAAATATTCTAGGGCATAAATCCTTTACACATAAACCCATTGGCATCATATTATTTAGATTTTATAGAAAACTAAAATATAATTGAATTTCATGCACAACACTAATATCCCAATATAGAACCAATATAGAAAATAAATTCATTGGTGGAACATCATTGGTCTAAATCACTAGCTCAATTTTCATAAGAAAATCTTACTGATACTAGAGGTACTACAAATATATAGTGAATACCTATTTTGTATGTACCTATAATTTACCAAAGGATCCACTATTCCTTATCCAATGATACATGGGATACATGCATATAATTGTAACAAAAAATGATCATAAATGTAATATCTAATTAATTGACCAATATAAGGTAGCATCCAACATAATATTAGTGTAATGTACTTGTAACTTCAAACAAGAAGTAAATGGCATCCAAACATGTTTCCAATCCTACATCCCAAACCATTGTATAAGATTCAAACAATACAGGTGATAAGAAATTATGATTCAAGGGGGTGAATAGTTAATTTTAGTCCTAAAAAGTATTGAAGAATACCCAAATATATCATGTAAATAGTATCATGAAGTCATGACTTCATGTCATACACCAAGAATGTTGAATTTATTATAACAAGAAGATTATTAACATACAATATAATCACCAAAGTTTGACCATTTTAATACTTGTTGTAGACATCATCCTGTATGTCATACCATATAAATTCATATTTTACAAAGAAAAAATAAAATTTTCATACAATATACAAATATTCTACTCAAACTAATAAAACTGTCTCTTTATATTGCATACCAATGAAGTAGATGTCAACATCCAGTGGTTGGTACATATAGATCTCCCTTTAAGTCTTGGATAGTGAAATAAAATTTTCAAATACATATCATGTACCTTTTAACCATAAAATATAGCTATATAAAGGATCATTTAAACAAAGTCCATCTTGGCAATTAGGGAAAAAGTATTTGAGTGATCAATTGTATTCTTCTAATAGAATTATTTAGCAACAATGCATACCATTTTCTTATCCACTTAACAATAAAAAATGCATTTAGTCTTGTAGACACATTTACAATAAAATCTGTTCTTTGTTTTTGGAATGGGAACAAGATTTCATGCATAATTCTTCATCAATGAATCACACTTGAAAATCATAACGTACTTTTTGTAGACATCATCTTGTATGTCATACCATATAAATCCATAGTTTACAAAGAAAAAATAGATATTTTCATACAATATACAAAGATTCTACTCAAGCTAATACAAGGATCTCTTTAGCTTGCATACCAATGGAGTAGATGTCAAAATCTGCTAAAAATATACCTCCTTTTGAATCTTAGGTATTGAAAGGAAATTTTCACATTCATATGATGTATCTTTAAGTGATGATGTTTGAATATCATCACTTAAAGTTGGTGTTGGCTACTTCCGATTATTGCCACATAACCTTTGGGTAAAAGTAATTGCTCCAAATGTGCGTTTTAAGAAATCTTTTCCAACGAAAGTGTCTCTTAAAAATCCATGGCGCACCTTATTTTTCTAAGGTAATGTTCACTATGTTTTTCTTCCTTTTTGTTTTGTGTTTTTTTTTTTTCCTTTTTTTTAGAAAAACGCCATGCACAATGTCTCATTTTTTTTTGTGATGTCAACAACACGCATTCACCTTAAAATGGACGAATGTGATGTTTGCCCCTTCCAGGGGGTGCACGTGAACCTGTGTTATCACTTTGTCATCCTTGAGTCTCATTTTTTAATCTTTTTTTATTTAAAAAAAACAACATATATTACATATGTACAAGGTACTACCTTCAATTTAAAATCATGAAATATAGGCCTTCAAATGAAGGCCATTCACTGGAATGGGGAGCTCGCACCCTTCCATATCATAGATTAGAAATGCATTAGAATAAATGACAACCGAAATCTGAATAGGTCCCTCTAAAATTACATCAAACTTATGATGTTTCCCAGGCTTAGATTTTTTTCGTTCCATTTTAATACCAAGTCACCCACCTGGAAGCTTCAATTAGTTGTTTTACTCTGGAACCACTTATTTATTTCAGATGCATGTTCTGCAAAAGCATGATAAGCTTGCTCTCTTTCTTGTAATTGTAGCAACTATGTCAACCTTACCTCTATGGGATTATTTTCCTCGTTTTCATTTTGAAACATATGCAAAGTTTGAAGCACATGAAGTTCAATATGGGTAGGAAGGTAGCTTCTTTCCCATAAACCAAAGCATACGAGGAGGTTTTAATGGACTTATTTATCAAAATGTGATTGGCCCAAAGCGCCTGATTTAACAACAAATGCCAATTTATCTTATTCTCATCCATTATCCTATTTAGAATCCGAAGTAAATTTTTGTTGGTTGAATCAGCTAATCCATTTCCCCGTGGGTAGTAATTGGAAGATATCTTCAAATAAATACCATACTTGCTGGTGAATTCGGTAATTTTGGCTCTAATGAAAGGAGTACCATTATCAATAACCAAGGAATCGGGTATACCAAAACGGGTGATGAGGCTCTCCAAAAAAGAAATAATAGTCACCTGATCAGCCTTTTTGGTGGGTATAGCTTCTGCCCATCTAGCGAAGTAATTTTTTGTATTCAGGATATACTTATGCTCTACATAGTAGTGCAGATCAATAACACCTATAAAATCAAGATCCCACTATTGAAAGGGTGCCTCTACCTAAATTGGATGCAATGGTGATGCTCCTTTTCTCTTTCGTCCCACATATTTTTGGCAACTCTCACACTTCTAATTTATCTTATGTGAATAAGCAAATAGAGTAGGCCAATAATAGCCTATCCAAATAATTTTCAAAGTCATAGGTCTACCGACATAGTGCCCTCTTGACAACCCAAAATGGAACTCCTCCAAAATTTTTGATTTTTCAAAATATTTCACACATCTAAGGAGTATGCCATCAATGTTATTATGATATAGGTTGTTGGGCAACGACACATGCCTGAGTGCCTACAATATGAACCTTCGATGCTATGAGGGGTTAAAGCAGCTAGGACACCTTCCAAAAGTAAAATACTCAAGGAGTTTCTCAATCCATTCTTTGTCACCCACTGCATTATTCACATAAATTATATCTTCAAGATTTGTCTCAACAACCGTGCTTTTGGAAAACTCTTGACACAGAGCGCTCCCACAAACCAACTTCATCAACTTGATATCTACATCATACTCCTAGATATTTGAAACCCATCTGACTCTCTTATCACCCAACTCTCCTTGAATTATAAAATTACGAACATCAGGCTGAATGACATAAACCATAGTTCTACTATGAGAAACGAAGTGGTGAAACTTATTCAAGGCTTTCATAACTACATAAACCTTCTTCTCAATAAAATTGTACTTCTCTTGGTGTAGCACAATAATCTGACTTAGAAAAGTGATAGGCTTTTCTTTGCCATCATCTTGTTTTTGTGTGAGCACAATAGCATAGCTCTCTTGCTCACCTACTGCATATAGTATAAAATATTTGGAGTAGTTAGGATTGATCAATACTGGCACCTGAGTTATCCTCTCTTTTATTTCTTGAAAATCTCGCTTCCTGGCCTTCGTCCATTTAAACTCAACATTATTTTTCAATAACTTTGTCATTGGTTTGACGACTTGGGTAAAATCAAAAATAAACTTGTGAATGAAGTTTATTTGTCCAAATAATGACTGCAAGTCTTTCTTATTCGTAGGTAGTGGAAATTTCATTAGCACTTCAACTCGAATGGGATCTATGGCTAGTCCTTCCCTTGAGATCACATGACCCAGTAGCTTCCCTTACTTGATCATTAAAATTGACTTCTTTGGATTTATGGAAATCCCAAATTCTTAGCACTTCTCAAATATTTGCCTTAAATGAGAAACATGATCTATTCTGCAATGTAAAAACACAGTCATATCATCAATATAAATTACAATGATTTTATTTAGTAACTCACCGAAGGTGACGTCCATGGCTCTTTGAAAAGTTGCACCAGCATTTGAAAGTCTAAAATGCATCCACTGATAAGTGAATGTACCCAAATTAGTTGTAAATGTTGTCTTGTATTGATCCTCATCCTTAACCCAAATTTGATTGTACCCATAGAAGCCATCTAACAAGGAAAATATTTGAGAACTAGCCACAACATGAAGAATTTTATCTATCTAGGGAAGAGGATAATGATATTTAAGTGACACCTAATTTAAATTTTGAAAGTCAACATACAGAAGTATATCTTCATTCTTCTTTCTTACAGGAACCAAGTTTGCTACCCAGGTGGAATGTTTAATAGGATAAATGATATTTGCTTTGAGCATCTTTAATAATTCTGCTTTCATGAAGGCTTCGATCTTTGTATTGACAGGACATTGCTTCTACTGAAAAGGCTTCATCCCTTCTCGCAGCTCGATGGTGTGCTGGACCATGTTTTTATTGTACCCTTTCAAGTCTTGATAACTCTATGCTACAATATCTGGGTATTCATAGCATAAACTTCTTATGCCCTCAATTTCACCAGATTCACAATTAGTATAAACCTTAATGACCTTTCCTGGCTCCAACTGTAATTCTCTGTATTACTTGGCATCCATCGTAATCCTATGTTTATTAGCTCTATCACTTTGATTAAACAAGATTTCTAGCAAAATCAAACCTCTAGGGATATGATTATTTCTCAACTGGATCATCTCTTCCTTTTCTTCTTCCACAAGAACTTTACTTTCTGCACTGGCAGCTTCTTTGAGGAGAAAATTCACTATTTGATCATCATTATTGAACACCTACCAATAAATTCCCTTATATAGAACTTAAGTTTTGTAGATTACCTTCACTGTCTTGGGTTTTCGGACCACTTGCTCAGCAAGAGAATAATTAGCACCCAGGGAAGATAAAATATCAGCATGTCTATTTTGCTCCCTAGGAATTGCTTGAATATTCAAAGCTTTAAATACTTCAAAAATATCCCATACCCTATTGTGATATACCTTCAAGTAATTTTTCTTAGACACACATCTATTTGTAACTTGATTGACTATAAGATCAAAGTCATCAAAAATTTGCAATTGCTCAATTCCCAATTTCTCGGTCTTTTTCATGCCAAGGCATAATGCTTCATATTCAACAACATTATTTGTACAACTCTAGGTCAATATATAGGAGTACATTTTTTGTATACCTTCAGGAGATACCAATACCACACCTACCCCTACACCATTCTTACATCGAGCACCATCAAAGAACAACTTCTATAACTGATGCAAACCAATTTATGAGGGCTTAAGGGCTTGTTCTTGAGGCTTATTTGCCTTCTGGATGGAATAACAACCAATTTTCATTTCTATTATAGCATTGAATTCTATCATCAAAAACTCATCTTCTAGGCAAAGCTCCTCAGGTACTTCTTCAATCAGACCCACTTATTTCAATTCTTCGATCATCATATTTACCATGCTTGGGGCTTGTTCTACCTCCTCTATATTCTTGATATGAAAGGGGAAGGTTTCTCATTATGAATGTGAATTTGCTTACCTTTGAATGGAATATCCAAATGTGAATAATCTAAATATAGATAACATCCCAGCATAGCTATGAATTCCCTTGAAATGCACATGCTAAAATAAGGTTCTAAATCAAAAACCACAACCTCCTGGATAATAATGATCTATGGCATGCTATGAAGTACAATTGTAATATCTTTTATTACTCCAACGATTTTAACTGGGGTACCATCCAATTATAACACTCTTGGACTACTCCTTGTATACTCCATTCCCATCACTTCGCATACCGCCTTGGGCATAATAGTAGTGGCAACACCAAATTCTATCATGCAATTATGCACAATCCACCCTTCTATTCTCAAAGATAAATAAAATGGACGATGATTTTTACCTATCATTGAAGTGGAGAGCACTTGAGCCAAGACTGTTTGCAAACAATATTTCTTTTGGTATTTTGTGCTCTTCAGGGATTATTGCAACAAATAAATCTGCCCTAGCCACTACAATGCATCATACAAGCTAATCTGAGCTGGGATTTTCTTCATTTTCTCCAAAATACTATAACTATGAGCAGGTGGGACCGTTTCTTCTAAGGACCGCTCGTACTTATCTTGATACTACTACATAGCTTCTACTCTTTGCCTTTTCGTCAATGAAGGATATTTGAGTTTTTCCTTAGCTTGCTCTTTCGTTTCATCGGAGGCTGGAGTAGTGGCCATGCATTGCGAAGTTGAAGGTTGAGCTTGCGCTTTACCTTGTGCTTTCCCAGGTAGTGAATCTTTTGACTTGAAAACCTCAGGGATCTTCATCTGGGATGTTTGATTTTCTCCTAGAGCTTTTGGAACCATAGGTACTTTAAATGGCTACAATTTTGTGGGATCCACGATCACTAGCCTCTTTCCAGACCTAGTAAGAACTAAAACCTACTCGAGAGATGACACCATACAATTATGTTTTGCTTCTCGAATCATGTTAACTTGCCCAACTGAAGAACTTTTTGCCAGGGTCTGAACATAGTTTAGATGGACCATACATATGTCTTCAACATGAGGATGATTATAAGTAGAACACCAATATGTCTTTTTAGATGCATTAATCTCATCATTTTCTTACATCATATTATTATTCTCAGGCCCTCGAGTGATCAGCAGAGTCTGGAACCTCCTCGATCGAAACTCAGCCTTAGCTTGCTTCTCCCTCATAGTTGTAAACTCATTTTATATTGTCCTCAAATCTGCATTATTATATTTTAATTCTTGTAACAAAATCATGAGGGGGTCCATACTAGATGATGGAATGGGTGCGGGTAATAGCAAGGTCACTTACAGTGCAGGCAAAGATAAAGGGGCTGGAAGTACTAGTAATGCTAGAAAAGAAATGGATGAAGGCTGTGATGATACCGTTGGAGAAAAAAAATATGGAAAGCTTTTATTATATGATTATAGGGAAGGGATAGGAGATACTTGAGGGAAGCTGGAATTCCATGAGGGAATAGGATACATCGATGATATGGGCTACAAAAATACATTGGAATAAAGATATTGTGTTAAATTTAGGAGAATACACATTATTTCCTTTGGAGGAAACCTTACTATAGAAATAAAATCTACTTTGGCCTTTTGAGCTTGTGTATAGAGATTCGAGAAGGTGGTCACATTAACCTAGCTTACTGCCATACCAATATTAGTATTGAGTGCATGAAGATACTAAAATGTTGCTTGTTCATGGGTAGGTCGTAAACCATCTAGAACTCACTGCCAGCTTCGCACAAATTGCACATTGAAATCTACAAGATCCTCTTGAGGATGTCTTTGAATTGAAGTTAATTGATGTAGCAGTGAATACAGATCAACTTGCTCATGAAATTTCTAAATTAGTAATTCCACCAATTGATCCCATGAAGTAATTGTTCCAGGTTGCAAAGATCGATAACAATAGAGCAATTTTCCTCTTAATGACAAAACCAAAAGCTTTATCATCACATATTGATTAGTTATATCATGAATAGTTGCAATAGATGCTACATCTTGGATATGATCATACACAATCTTTCCAGTACCATCATTTTTTTGCAAAGCCTTCAGAGAAGCTTGAGGTACTGGGTTCTACGCTTGCAAAGTCAGCCCATCCGAGCTATTCCAAGCAAAAAACTATCTAGGAAGTTGTTGTTGATGTGGTGGGGGATTATGAGCCATATGCACTAGAATATGAGGAACATGTCATAGAGCATTAGTGGTTGTAGTAGATGAAGGTTGGGAAAAACTAGTGGTGGTACTTACAGGACTTACGGGAGTGGAAAACACACTATCTAATCGGGAAGATGAAATAGTTGGTATGGATAGAATATAAGGAACTGAGGACATTATTCAAAAAGTGGCTACTTGAGGATGATCTCCTAGCCTTTGGATGTCTAATTCATAAAAAAAATTATTATCATGATTCTTGGATTTTGATCTTGTATTCATGAGAGATAGCTTTCATCGCTCTCATGCCCATGGAGTTTTGGGTAACAATTGAGCATCCATATGTTCTATTCTCAAGCAAGAAGGTGAACACTGAACCTAGCACTCCTGAAGGTGAAACCTTAAAAAAGTCCCACCGACGTGCCAAAACTATTGGTCAAATATCTACCTAATAAATAAACACTACGTTTATGCACCCTATATACAACCAACATTGAAAGGCTGAAGGAAAGAGATGTCCTCCATGCCAATCTCCAGAGAGGGCTAGTTCCTAAAAATAATTCTAAATCTGGTTGAAGACTAGAGATGTAGGAAAGAAATTGCAAATTGCAGAAATAAATAAGAAATATGGCCACAGGCCAAAGTGAGAAAATTTGAGAAGGTTCTAAGTGAACCTATTTATCAAATTTGTGTTAGACCAAATAAACTATGTTTAGTGCAGATTTGAGTGAACTTGTGCTAGACTGAATGGACTATGTTTAGTGCAAGAGTTGAGAAGATTTGTGCTAGACTAAATGTACTATGTTTATTTCGAGAGATTGAGTAGAAATGTGCTAGACCAACTAGGTTGTGTTTAGTATAGTATTGAGACAAAGCTTTGGAGGTGAAAAACCAAAGAGGATAGAGTCTCTAGTGGATATATATCCATAATCCAGGACATTGAGGATAGGTATTATGATTGAGGAAAAGAGTCTTAAAGTGGAAAGAGATCCATACTCAGTGTAGTGGAGATAGTGTCTTCTAGGGGATCACCAGCTAGAGCATAGGAGAAGGAGTTATCTTGTGGATAGAGATCCACAAACTAAATTTAGGGTATCATCATCTCCTTTGGACAAAGGTCCATAAATATTGTAATTGGTAAGGATTCCCAAGAGATTATTTAAGAAATATTTAGAAGAAATATTTTCTCTATCGAGGTAGTCCACATTGGGTGAACCATGTTAAAATATGTGTCTCTATTGTGTATGGTGTTTTGTGTATTGCTTTGATTACTGCTCTTGATACTACTATCTATACACTGCATAATATTGATTTGAAAAGAAAAGTAAAAAGTGGTCTTATACTATTCACCTAAATAATTTGCAGCATTCACGAAATACAAATCAATGATTATTATCAAAGAAAAGCATGGTATACATTCCATAGGTGGTTCAGGTGGTTGAACCACCTGAGTTGATTTGATAAACCAACTTAATAACTAGAGAGCATGGAGGTGTTATTTAAATATCCCAATGAATGTAATATACCTTTCACTAATATATCCTATGATATATATTATGCTAGCATCCCCTCTTATTACATTATTGGCAAATACCAAGAGTATTACGGAACAATTCAAATTTGACATGAGCAAGTGCCTTGGTGAAGATATATGCAACTTGCATATCAGTGGGAATGTATTGGAGCTGTATGTTGTGCTTTGGAACTTCATCATGAATAAAATGATAGTGAGTGTCAATGTTTTTGGTGTGATCATGAAAAATTGAATTCTTGACAAGATTCAAAACACCTTGATTGTCACAAAACAAATGTAGTGGAATATTCAATGGAAGATCCATGTTTGTAAGAATGTGGCGTAACCATATTATCTCATATATTGTTCCAATAGCTACTCGATATTTTACCTCTATAGAAGAAATAGCGACCACCTACTACTTATTGCTATGCCAAGAGACAGGACCAGTTCCAATATGAAATATGTATCCAGAAGTTGATTTTTGATCATCAATGGATCCATCATAGTCAGAGTCTATGTATCCTTATAGATAGAACTTGTTATTCATTTTGTATTCCAAGCCAAAAATTTTTGTACCACAGACATAATGTAGAACTCTTATTGTTGCTTTCCAATGACTTAATTTGGGTTCCTGCATGAAACATGAAACATAACCCACAATAAAAATGAGATCAATCCTGGTTTTAGTTAGATATAGGAGACATCAAATTAGTTTATGACAGAGAGTACCATCTACCTCTAGTTATGCATCATATCGTGATAACTTAAGTCCTTATTCCATTGGAGTTGCTTTAGACTTATAGTTAGTAATCCAATATTTTTCAAATAATGTCTTGACATAATTCTTTTATGTAACTCTGATATGGTGATTTTTTTGAGTTACTTCTAAACCAAGACAATAGTGAAGAAGTCCTAGATATTTTATTTCAAAATATTGTTTCAAATCATCTTTTACTGCATGAATCATTTTTTCTGAACTTCCTGTTATGATCAGATCATCTACATATAACACCAAGATCACTATATTAGAACCATTGTTCTTAATATAGATATTTGCATCTGAAGGACTTATTTTGAATCCATGCTACAGTAGGTGACTATCTATCTTGATATACCAAGCTCGAGGGGCTTTTTTGAGTCCATACAAGGATTTGATCAATTTGCATACTTTCTTCTCTTGCCCTTCACTACAAATCCTTCTGGTTGGGTCATGTATACTTCTTATAAGTCACCATTCAAGAAGACACTTTTCACATCCATTTGCTGTAACTTCCACCCAAACTGAGCTTCCACGACACAAATTACTCGAATGGTAGTCATATTTTCATGAGGGGCAAAAGTCTCTTCATAGTCTATGTCTTCTTTCTGAGCATAGACCTTTGCAACAATATGGACCTTATGCTTATAAATAGTACCATATGCTATATATTTTACTTTGAACACCCATTTCCAACAAATGGGGTTCTTTCCTGTAGGCAGATTGACTAGCTTCCATGTATTATTATTCATTAGAGATGTGTATTCAGATTACATAGTAAACCTCCACTAAGGCTCTCTAAGTGCATCTTGAACTATTATAGGCTCATTTTAATCCAATACTATTATATAAACCTATTCATTTTCCATTTTTTTGTCTCTATCTTCCTTTTCATCTACATATAGATCATCAAAATGTTGGCAAATTTTATCAACCTCTGAATATGATATATCTATTTTTTTCTGTTGTGTCATACTCCGAGTGCATGGTCGACCTTGAGTTAGATTTGGAAGTGTATTCATTTTAGAATCTCTCAATGTACTAGAATACCATTTCAAAACCTTCTATAGACACCAAAACAACACCAATTCGATTATGTGATAACAAGCACTGATCGAACTAGAATACACAGCCCCCAGGGAAGCCCTTAGAGGTTAAACAATGGTCCTAACCACTCCCATAGTAGTTTGGAAGGTCAGAGGTCAATTTGGAACCTTTTTAGAACTTTTCTCCCTACTCGTCCTACCCTGAAATGATTACAAACTGGTATTCGTCCCACCTTGGGATGATTAGCAATATTCGCTCCTGGGTGGGGTGAATAGGAAGTTTGACTAGAAAAATTCAAACCTCGATAGGTCCACCACTTAAATAAAAATTTAGGAAATGCAATTGTGAGGAATGAATTCAAATTAGAGAGAGAGAGAGACTTCAGTCAAGCATGCCTTGATTATGGAGGCCTCATATAAAGAGACTCTAAATTAGGGAATAATATTTTATCCCAAAATAGGGTAGACAAGTCAAGTGGTGCCCTCACATGCACATTCAAAGAGAGAGACCCTAGGTATATAAATTGGTGAGTCTTATCACCCTAAAATAATAATAGAGAGGAGAATCCAGAGAAATGATGTGCTACCAAATCAAAACCTTACCCTCATTGTGCTTTTACATCCTTGATCTCTCTTTTGGAAGGGAGGTTATTGGGTGATTATTGGAAGTGTAATACAGACCCAAACCCAAACATTTGGCCATAATATCCCACTAAATTTATAGAAACAAACCCATAAGAGGATTTGGACCCATCCAAAGTGGATTGGTGCTGAAACCAGGTCCCAAACGACGGGCGTCCTGCCCCCGAGCGCCCCCCTGCACTATTGCAGTTCTAATAACCCACCCCAAAGTGATTAGAAATATATGGTATATTTCCCTTATTTTTATTTTACTTACATATGCTGTCATTTAAATTTCATGTGATTCTGACAAGTTTTGATCATGCTTTTGTTATTTCCTGCTTTCACTAACATGTAGGGATCATCATCATATTTTGGGTGATAAATGCCAAATTGGCAAAATATGACCATCTGGGTCATCCCAAAATTCCCCGTTTTACCTAACCCCAAATTTTTAGGTGATTTGGATGCCTCTAGACTGAACATTTAGGAGGTGGATTTTGGATAGGTTATGATAGTCTTAATCGTCCCACCCCGGAGCGATTAGAAATTTGTGTAAGATTTTTGGACTGTTCATTTTGTAGTGGCTTCTTGGTAATGTTTTATTTCTTCTATAAAAATTTTAGCTCATTCTGATATGTTTCAATTATCGTTTTAATCATTTTATGCATGCACTGACCACAGGCCTTGGGGATTGCATGTTTCTCTACATCCGTAGGTGCTACTAATCCTTTTCTATTTCTCTGAACATAGGATTTCAAAACCATAGGGGAAGCAAGGAACCATAGACATATTCATGCAAGCAGTGGATACATTTGGTCTGCCCATTTTACATGTGGGCATGCGGAAGAAAGTGTATCAATCCGTGGTGTACTAGAGCCCTACTTAACGCTCCTAGTCCCCAAAATGGAGTAGACATATTGTAACCTGATTTTAAAGTGAATTAATAAAAAGGGTTGTATTCAAAATTTTATTTCTATCTTATTTCAATTCGTTGATGTTTCTCTCCTTTCATGCATTTCAGTTTGTAGGACTTAGTGTTACGTTTTGCTTTTGCATACATCGCACTTGGCATTTCCATTTTGTTTTCGTATCCTCATGATTTCAATGGTGATCATGATGGGACCTCTATCCCTTGATTTTAATATCAAACTTTTGATCAAAATTTGTGGGTTTTTCCTTGTAGGTATCAATCTTTCAAGCACTAGACTGCTGCTCGGTCCACCCTGTGGCGAATACAGAGCCAAAATTCATGTCACCCAGAGACGAATAGGAATTTCTCACCCTGTGATGAATAAAAATCTGTTATTCATCTCACCCCAGGATGATTATCTCTCTATGCAATTTTAGAGTAGAAACTCAGAGGCATCCGGTTTGGGCAGAGAAGAGGTAGGGGTTCTAAGCATCCTTTGTCATTTTTTGTTTTCTATCTTTGTCATTTCATATTTCTTTGTTTGCATAGGAAATTTTATTACATGATTTATCTCTTTTCACAAGTAAAAAGAAACCCACACACCATGTGGTAATTTAAATAGCAAGGTGTTGGTCGTAAAACCCCAACCCTTGATCAAGACCAACGGTGGATTTCATCACCACCTTGGCTTGAATTTTTTTTGCATACATAACCCCGATTGTTATTGTTGCTAGATGTAAATCCTAATGAAAGTTGGCCAAGTGTAGCTGGGGTGATTCCTAGTGCATGAGGATAAGTATTCTATGGTAGGTGTCATAAATAGAGTGATTCCCCTTCTATACCGCCTATGTTCCACATACTATTCTACTCTCACATACCTATAGTCTCACTCACGTAAGTGCGGGTATATAGAGAGGTTCGGTATAATGGCCTGGTAGTGGTATATTTAAGGGGCGACCATTTTGGGAGATATAAGAGCCCTCATATTGCATATACAAACAAAAAATTCTTTATAAGGTTTTCAAAACAAACATCAAAACACACTGAACCAGATTTAGGGCACACTTTTAATCCATAAACAAGATAATCATTGCTTTGAATGTGTGTTTCTTTTTGTTTAGTGTAGCATAAAAAATTATAAAGAAGATAAAATTGTACACATATTTAGAAAAGCATCACCATGGTGTACATCGGTAGCTGAGCCCAGTCATGGGTAGAAGCTGCAAAAAGTGTACAAAGGGGTATAAGTCACCTCCGATATAGTCCCAAGGACTTGGTAATACCGCCTTGGTGGCCTGAACCACAAGATAGTCCACATCATGCCATTACAGAATGGGACTATAGAGGCACCCCTTTCAGGGGCACTCCCACTCAGCATAGACCCTTTTAGGAGGCCATACATGTGGCACTCAACATAGATGGGAGGGCTACCTTAGATTCTCGTTATGAGTGGCCACCGTGCGATGAAGTGCTAGAGCAACATAGGGTCCATAAGGAGGGGCCACATGATTACGTCATCCCTCCTTTACCCATTATTACTATCAAAAACAATAGGCCAAATCTAGAGCACACGGATCTTCAGACAGGGCAAGCCAATTCTACCCGCCCCTTTCGCACATATGAAATAGAGTACAAGGAAGACCACTACATTCCTCGAGCAATACACAGCATAGGAGCAATGTGCCTCCACACCGGCTATGTATCAGGATCACACACTGAGGCCAAAACCTTGGGTGAATACTACTAACCTCGATAGAGGAAAGCAACCCATAGGGATCTCAGATCAACATGACTAAGATAGACATGTACGAGAGGCATATAGGCTTCCTAAACACAAGACAGTGGAACAAATTGACTTGGAATTTTCCAAACATGTCGCCCTCCAAGCACAAATCATGTAGCTCAGGAAAGACCAACAATAGTTAGAGCACCTGTATTGCCTTAGCAAAGAGTGCATTCAACATCAGATAGATGAATTGCTCCAGAACACTATGCCTGAGAAGGTCCCAACCCCTCACGTGAATAATATAGAATTGTATGAGAGGCACCACCCCTTGGGGCAAGACAAGTCTTTGCAACCTTATCAAATATTGCCTCTAAGACCTCCTAGACCTGAGCGGGAGGCCACTCCCAGAAACAACAATGGATACCCTCTATGGGCACCCACCCATGTTTATAGGTCTCGCCTAGGAACTTCTCAAGAAGCCTATGAGGAGTATGAGCAAGAAGAAGAGCGGGCTGAAATGCCCTACCAAGGCAGGGGGGATGATGTCCGTATATCCCTCCATAGGCCTCAAGTTCCCCATAACCCACAGCGGGGGCAAACCAAGGAGGAAGAGATCAAATCCTTTGATGCATATAAAAAACTGCTATAGCACTTAGAGTCTATGGAGACCAAGACCTCTGGGCCCCAAAAGCCCACTTTACACCATCTCCACAATCACCCTATGAATCCATCAGTTTTGGCACCCCCATACCCTAAACACTTTAAACTACCCCAGTTGGCACTATTTAGAGGGGAGGAGGATGCCCAAGAGCATGTGACTAGATTCCTGAGCCAATGCTTTGGCATTCAGGACAATGATGCTTTGCTTCTAAGAACATTTATAACCACGTTCATAGGCCCTACCTCAGATTGGTTCACTCTATTTCCAAAACATAGCATCAGTAACTTGGATCAGCTAGTGGATGTGTTCCTCGAATGTTTCACCTTCAACACCAAGAAAAATGCATCATTAAGCGACCTAGTTAGCCTCAAGCAGTATGAGGAAGAAACCATGGTGGCCTATGGGAATCGATGGAGGACATTTCTTTCAAAGCTACCCTACCTCCCTCCCATGTCTGACCTGACCCAAATGTTCTCAAAAAATTGTTTAAAATTGATCTTCATGCTATTGTAGCTATAACAATATGCCACTTTAGAGGAAGCTCTAGTGCAAGCCAGAATCATTGAGGAGATCAAGATTCAGGATGGCGAGATTGCCAAGCCAAAGAAGAAATAATGGTCTAAAAACACCAAGACAGGGACCACGCAACCAAAACCCACTATGGTCAATCAGGTTGTTGTCAACATGCCTAAGCCTGCACAAGCAATGCAGCCCCCAAAAGCTAACTATCAAGCGGTTCCTCTTGACACTTATGAAAGATAAAATCATTGGCAAGAGAAAACTCAGTAGTGTCGCCCTAGGCAAAATTTTACACCCTTCACTGAGTCCAAAGACTCCTTGTTTGACCGTTTGTCCATGGTAAACTTGATCCACCTACAAGAAAGTCAACCCATAGACCCCAATGCACAAAAAACTAAGGGCTATATGGAAGACTTGTACTATAGATTTCATAGGCAAAAAGGACATGACATTTATGCATGTTTGAAATTCAAGAGCTTCGTGCAAGACCTAATAGACAACAAGATGTTGGCAGTGGACAACCTCGTAGCGCCAAACAACCAATAGATGGGAGTCTTCAAATATCCCTTGCCTACCCATGATACATAAGCAAAAACCCTTCAAGTCAATGAGGTGACATAGAACTACCCCATGCAGGGGTATGTAGGGATGATAAGCATAGTTACTAGGAACAAGAGGTACCCTGGAGCTGCCCCCATGGCAGCCACAGGAGAGGTTCCATCAACATCACAACCTCAACAACACCCTACGTAACCTCCCCCGCCTAGACTAGTGGCCATGATTCGGACTAGACTTACCCAAATTTTAAGGACCATGTCGGCTAGGCTCTCCATCTATGAGCTCATTCAACAATCATCGCTCCATCGAGATGCTCTAATGGAGATATTAAAAGCCATCGAGCTGTAGCCCCATGAAGCAAACTCTTTCAAAAACTGTGGGACATGTAAAACAATGTACAAAACCAGTCATCACCTTTATAGAAGATGAACTAAAATTAGTGATTGGTGATGTGGCAGATCCACCCCTACATGTCATTGTGTGGGTCAAGGGGATTCCATATAAGAGGGTGTTGGTGGACACTGGCTTGTCCAGTAATATCATTACAATAGTGACATTGAAACATCTAAATTTTCCAACATCTCACATCATGGAATCCACTTACACTCTATGAGCATTCAATGATGTGATATGCTTGACATTTGGCACAATTGTCCTACCCATCCAAGTGGGACAAAAGACTATTCCTACATTGTGCTACATCTTGGAGGGTGATATGGCTTATAAATTTTTTTTGGGTTGGCCATGGATTAGGGATATGAAGTGTTTCCCTTTGATATCTCATCGATGCCTAAAGTACACATTTGAAGGGCAGGTACATGTAGTTTCGACAGATTTAGAGCCCTTCAAGTATTACAATACAGTGCAATTGATGTCGCAACCGACCCTTCCATCAACACATTTGGATTTTTAGTTGAGTCCATCTAACCAGGGTCTGATTCCGCATGCATCACCGCTGTTAAGTCCATCAAATCTCCAGCCAAGTCCATCTTCATAATCTGGTCCTTCACCAACAATGCCAGCTACGATGGCCACACCAAAGGATAAGAAGAAAAAATCCCTAGAAGAGGCACCGCCATCAGTCTCAACCATATCTACCAAAGATATTCTAGAATTCGAGATGCCTAGTTCACCCTACATGGAGTAGACCTAGGAAGAACTCCCATTCCATCCCCCTCCACCACCAATGATCATCGTTGAGATGGCCAATACGGGCCTGGGGGAGTATCTAGTGTGGAACATTGTAGAAACACCCACACTTGAGTCCATGCTGGACATGGGGAGCACTTGCCTCCCCATTAGCGCTGTGGTTCTTTTAGGCTACCCACCAAATTAGACAAAATTTGTTTATGGGGGCCTTGATAATGGCATTGAACCTTACATGCAAGAAGAAGAAGATGAAGAACCCTTTGCTAAGGATGTTAACTATTTGTCCAACCCAGAATTTGCATTGAGATATCTTGGCCAATGTAATTGGCATGGATATGGGTTATGCAGGTATGAGCAAGGAGTGCGTATTCTTTACTAGCCAAGATATCAGATGCCATACGACAAGTCAGTAGTAGGGTTCAACCACCCCTTGCCCCTGGACATATTGGTAGAGAACATGCAAGGCCTAGGGATAGGCAACAAGGATGGGTTGGCATTAGATCCATATGCCAATCCTAAAAAAATATACACATTGAGGGATTATCTCCCATTGCTAACAACCAACCTTGTTGACCTTAACAACCCTTTCACTTCGATCGAGAAAGGAGAAAGTTTGAAGACTCACCTACAATAGGGATATAGACAAGGCCAAGAAGGGTCTTCAAAATATGAGTCATAGTATGAGGTAGCACCTTGGGTTCCTTTTGAGTCTGATAGCAATCATTCACAAGTGACCCCCATAGATGATTATCAAGAGAGCTTCATGACAATGTTCCCTTTGGATGCTCCAATAGAGCAAGTGCCACCTCAAGAGAATCATGTCCCCTCGTAGAGAGCGAAACAACCCAAATGGGACCACATTAATTTGCTCGAGTAGGACAAGCCTCATATGTCACAAATAGCTATCAGAGCCAATGAAGGCCTATGGATCTTTGATAGTGATTATGAAGACGAAACTGAGATGGCATATCTCAATCATATGTGACAACAACAATACCCCATGGACATTGATGACATGTTTGAACAACTAAACATAGGTCCAAGGCATAGGTGGCATCTAAACCAAGCGTAGTTGGACCAACTACTACACCCTCCACTTCAGGTATACAAAGAGCACCTTTCGCCCATAGACAGTATAGAGGCATCAGTGCCAAGGGTAGATCCTATCCTTTTATCAATACATAGGGCTGATCCATTTGTTCCAGTACCCACAGATCTAGATCTAGAGCACAAATATCATCAAGGATTTCCAAGTCACCACACCTATGGTAATGGAGACCAAAATCATTTCATCAACATGATCTCCATTGAATTAACCACCCCCATCCATAACCTAGCCAACCTAACATGGTCATTGCATCTAGACTTAGATGTTATAGACTGGGATCATGCTGACACACCACCATCCCCATCAGAGTACTGGCCTTGCAATGGGATGTTCCATTTCACACCAGGACATGCTCAAGATGTCTTCCACACTGAAGAGGAACCCGATGTTCCCAACATAGATCTAAATTTAGTAAATTATATCCACCTGATCCCAACTCCACACCAGTTGGAGAACGGATCCCACATGAGTTGAAGAGATGAATGACGTAGACATCAGCTCTGATCCAATGGATTCACAAATCATCAAGTTGGGGATAAGTCTATCCCCCATAGATCTAGCTGACTACATTTCCCTTCTCAAACAGAAGAAAGAGGTTTTTGCATGGTCCTACAAAGACATGTTGGGACTATACCCACAACTAGTCATGCATAATCTAACGTTTGATTCGATAGTCAAGCTAGTTAAGCAAAAACCATGTAAGATGCATCCCATAGTAGCCTTAATGGTCAAATATGAGCTACAAAATTTTTTGGATGAACAGTTTGTCATTTGCATGGATTACCCACCATGGTTGTCCAACATGGTACCCGTCAAGAAGCTTGATGGGAGGATTCACATATGAATTTATTTTTGAGATCTAAACAAAGCAAGTCCTAAGGAAAATTTCCCCTTGCCTAGCATCGACACATTGGTAGACACTACAGTGGGCCACGAAATGCTTTCCCTCATAGATGGTTTCTCGGGATACAATCAGATTCATATCAATCTTAAAGACCAACTAAAAATGGCGTTCATAACACCTTGGGGGACATTTTGTTATAATGTCATGCCATTTGGCCTTAAAAATGCTAGCGCCACCTACCAATGTGCCATGACATACATCTTCCATTATCAAATGCATAAAAATTTGGAAGATTACATGGATGATTTGTTGGCCAAATGTCTTTTGCGTCCAGATCATCTCGATGACCTAAGAAAGATCCTCGATCACCTCATTGAGCATAAAGTCAAACTAAACCCCAAGAAATGCATATTTGGTGTCACATATGGAAAACTCTTGGGTTTCATAGTCTCAAAGTGAGGAATAGAGGTATATCCAAACAAAGTCAAGGCAATCCTTGAAATGCTTCCCCCAACTACCATCAAGCAGCTCAGAAGCCTGTAGGGAAAGGTTGCGTCAATCAAGTGCTTCATAGCATAGTTATCTAACAAGTGCCAACCCATGAACAAATTATTGCACAAGGGGGTAGCATTTCATTGGTATGACGAGTGCCAGTCATCCTTTGACAACATCAAACAATACTTGGCTCTGCCACCAGTATTGGCACCACCTAGACCAGGAGTGCCATTCTATTTATACATATCAGCTACTGAGGTGGAACTGGGAACCATGCTATACCAAAAAAATGAACTACACAAAGAACATGCTACTTACTATCTTATCCACACCCTGATCAGTTATGAACTTAACTATGTATACGTCAAGAAGCTATGCTTGGTAGTGGTGTTTGCTATCAAAACGCTATGCCAATACATGCTAAGAAATACAATGTATGTTGTTTCTAAGGAGAATCCATTACGATACATGATGAGTCGTACTTATCATAATAGCCGCACGACAAAGTGGATCATGTAGTTGATGGAGTTTGACATCGAATTCATTGGAAAAAATTCCATCAAAGGTCAAGTCATCACCGATCAACTAGCAGAGGCTCCTCTCGAAGACAAGCAACCTATGATCATAGAGCTGCAATATGATGGGGTCTTCCATGTCTCAAAATTGCCAGATTCTGATGAGCCTGAATCATAGGCTGACATAACCTTATTCTTTGATGGTTCTAAATGTGAGCAAGGGGGTGGTATGAGAATCGTATTCTTCACATCGTAAGAGGCTCCAATACCTCTATCATTTAAATTATATTTCTCATGCACCAACAATAATTTTGAATACGAAGCCTTGCTCATAGGTCTTCAAACAACAATCACCATGAACATTAAAAGTTTAAACATCTTTGGTGATTTATTGTTAATTTTCAACCAAGTAAAGGGGGTATTCCAATGTAAATGCCCAGTTATGCAGGCCTACAAAGCCCTTGTGGATAAATTCCTAGCATAGCTTGAATGGTATGACATAGAGGCACTCCCTCGATCATCGAATTGTTTTACGGATACAGGAAAATGGACAAGCAGAGGCATCAAACAAAATGCTAGTTGCAATCCTTAAAAATATGGTCACAAATAGTCACAAGGATTGGCACATTCAAATATCGCTTGCCCTATGGGCTTATCGCACTAGCATTCAGATGTCCACTGGTGCAACTCCATTTTCAATGGTGTATGGCTCTGAGGCAGTCATGCCTCTCGAGTTGGAAATACCTTCCATGTGCATATCAATGCATGAGTTCATCGATGACGACACTGCACGGTAGGCCCAGTTAGACCAACTTACGTTGCTCAATGAACGATGCGTCAATGCTCTCAAGCATTTGTATATCTATCAAGAGCGACTTAAGAAAGCATCCAATATGAAAGTTCACCTGAGGGACTTCCAGGTTGGTGATTTGGTCTTAAAAGAGAACCAAAAAAATTCTAACTTGCCACCCCATCTAAGGGACAAATTCACGGCAAACTGGTTAGGTCCTTATGTAATTGACAGTAAAATAAGACCTGGAAAATATCGGCTTGCCTCTCTTGAAGGAATCAAGGAACTCGAACCCTTGAACATTAGTCATTTGAGGCCATTCCACATTTAGAGAGCAATAGCCCACCTTAAAAAGCTCCAAGGATTCCTACAATCACTTGGTCAAACCTAAAAATCTCCAAGGATTCTTACAATCGCTTGTTCAAACCCTAAAATATCTAAGGATTCTTACAATCACTTAGTCAAACCCCAAAAGCTCCACAGATTCTTACAATCGCTTGGTCAAACCTAAAAAGCTCCAAGGATTCTTACAATCGATTGGTGAAACCCCAAAATCTCTAAGGATTCTTACAATCGCCTGGTCAAACCCCAAAATATCCATGAATTCTTACAATCGCTTGGTCAAACCTAAAAAGCTCCAAGGATTCTTACAATCACTTGGTCAAACCCTAAAAGCTCCATGGATTCTTACAATTGCTTTGTCAAACCTAAAAATATCCAAGGATTCTTACAATCACTTGGTCAAATCCCAAAAGCTCCAAGGATTCTTAAAATCGCTTGGTCAAACCCCAAAAGCTCCAAGGATTCCTATAATCGCTTGGTCAAACCTAAAAAGCTCCAAGGATTTTTACAATCTCTTGGTCAAACCTAAAAATATCCAAGGATTCTTATAATCGCTTGGTCAACCTAAAACACCCTAAAGGTACCCATAACCCCTTTGGTCAAACCAAACACCCCAAAGGTATCAATAATCCCTTTGGTCAAACCAAAATGCTCCAAGGATTCCCACAATCACTTGGTCAACCTAAAACACCCCAAAGGTATCCATAAACCCTTTGGTCAAACCAAAAGCTCCAAGGGTTCCCATAATCGCTTGGTCAAAAACAAATATTCAAAAAACAAACAAAACAATAAAATAATCAAAAATAGCAAAAAAACTACATCTCACTTCCATGCATATTCTTAAAAATCAAAACACAAAAAATATAATCAACTTCATTAGGCATCGCATCCATACATGGCATATTGGCTGGTCATACATGTCACAAGCACCATAGACTGTAATTTCTAGGCCATTCCATCATTTTCCACATTTAATCCATTTTATAAACACATACATCTAGAATAACACCATCCATATTTTTTTAGCATAGTCATTTGTCTCCTAATGTATTTAGGGTTTTTGTTATTCAGCTATCTTTAAATTTCTAGCCAAAAACTGTACAAATTTAGACAGATTTACAAAGGTAGAGTTTTACTTGGATCACGCCTCGTTACATAACATCCCTACACAAGTTAAAACACATAAAAAAAAATTATTAAGTTGTGTGAACGCAAGAGAAACCTACAAAGCAGTCTAGAGTACCATAGGTGAAAGGTTAGCCTGTTCATCTCCCTATGCGAATGGTTTAGGAACGTTGAGAATTGACAAAAGGACAAGCTCTTCCCCATCATTTTTTCCATAATAAATAGAGGTTTTCACCACTAACAAACATCACAATCACCATTGGTCCCCAAAGTCATAAGGATTCATACTACACACCCCTGACAAGGATGGGTAGTCGTCCCCAAGGCCTAAAGGATCAATGCCATTCAAAAGCAAAATCCAAAAAATCCATCATCAATGACATCTACAAACACCTTTGGTCCCCAAAGTCATAAGGATTCGTACTACACACCCCTGACAAGGATGGGTAGTCATCTCCAAGGCCTAAAATATTAATACCCTTACATTATAATATCACTAATATCCTTTGGTCCCCAAAGTCACAAGGATTCATACTACACATCCCTAAACAAGATGGGTAGTCATCCCCAAGGCCAAAAGGATCAAGGCCATTCATAAGCCAAAACCCACGATCTCAACTTTGCAACCTAAATAGAAAAATAAAATAACAGTGGTTATCATCACTATTCAAATCCCTTGCTCAAAAAGAAAAACAAAAAGAGAAAATAAAATAGTGATTTTCATCACTATGTATGAGAGCAAGTATCCCAACAAGTTGAGCAAATAAAAGACGTCTAAAATTGAATCTCTAGAATTATCAGCATTCAAAAATCCATCTAGGTGATCCTTATTATGGGTTTGGTTAATAGCTTACCTGACAATGGTGGTATCCTAAATGCATGACGATATTTCTATCACATTAACTTTGTGTGTGAGTAGACCAATGTTTGCATGTGTATGAGCTAGATTATGGTACCTTAGATTGTCCCGTGAATTAATATTACTAAATACAACAACGGAGTTAGTGGAGCTAATTAGGATATCCTCAGTACAGGTTTGGTTGACAGCCTATCTGGCACTAGCGGTATCCTACCAAATACCACATAAACGAACTCAATTGCACACACAGGGATGTGAAATAACTTGGTCAAACTCAAGTCTGATTTATACCTTGTTCAAAAGTCTTGTGAGATAAATGTAAATTCTTGGGTAGTTAGTTAAAACATCTGAATCTCAGGAAACCTTAACTACATTTTAAAACAACTAGTACATTTTATTACTTACATCACCATCAGAAAATACAAAAATTACCAAAACAAAATTATCACATGCAAAGTCATTCCACAAAGCAATCACATTGTACAAAAAGCTAGTAACTCCTATAAAGTCTATGGTGCCATCGACCAGTTATAAATAAATCATTTCATTCATTCCATATGCATACATAATATCATTAGAAACATCGCATTAATAATAACACATGCATACATCATCATAAATAAATGTGCATAAATAAAAACAATAAATCACGACAACCGTATAAAAACAAAGAAAATTCATGTATATATATCATCAAAATACCCGCAGTCTACAATAAGTCAGTCCTCTGACCTAGAAAAAACAAAGCAAAATATCAAAAACTCCCAAGCCTAGGGTGTCAGCCACCATGATCACGTAGGATTGGTGCGATAGGAACTACAACCCGTGGTGTCGGTCCTATGGGACCTCTCAAGGTGGCTGCTGCTAGCCCCCGCATCATGCACACTAGTGCCCACCTCATCTAGCCACCTGTGATGAGATGTTGTTGACTTCTTTGTATCGTTATCTCTCATCTGGCATGAAGACCCACCTCCAGGGAGCTCCGATAATCGTGCATCGAGGCGGATAATCTTTGCCTCTAAATCCATATGATGCCAAAACCAATCTGCCTCCCGTCGATGGTATGTAGCCACTACATCATCGCACTGCACCAACTGATCTCATAGGAGATCTCTCTCCTATTCAGCATCTGTATCCCCATCCCATCGACGGTACGTAGTGAATGTGTTCTCCCACTCTACCAACTGAGTCTGTAGGATATCCCTCTCCTACAAAGCCTTCATGAGCTCCTCATCCTATCTTTGAAGAAAATCCTCCATTCATGCTATCTCAACACGATGCCTCACCTCCACACCCTCTGGGACATCCTGGTGCATAGGCATATCTAGGACTACGGGTTGCTTTGGCTCCCACAACTCTGGGATGTCCTATGAATCTGGCTACTCCAGAATACCAAAATCATCCCCCTAAAGCTGTCAACATCCACCATGTCCACATCCTAGTGCGGAGCACCCCAACCCTCCCTCGATGCCTCTGCATCGTCAACACCTGCTACTACCGCATCCGTGCCTCCTAGAGGTTGCTCACCCCACCATCACCGTAATGTCCACCACTAGTCATACTCAGTGGTCACCTCGATGTTGTCCATGTCAGGGAAATCGATCAAAATATCTGACTCCTCACCAAGCCACTTGATGATTGGCCAGTCCAGAGTCCTCTCATTGCCCCGACGTCGATATATCAAGGGATCACTAGGAAACCCCTGGAATACCCCAAACTATCACATCACTTAGAAATACAAGAAGTACTCCTGCTTTGTCTCATGTCACCCTATCAACCATCTCCTCCTATGCAACCATTGGATCTAATCTCCAACCATAGGCCAGGCTGGACAATCTAGGTATGGGCACCAAAACACCTCCCCTAAAGCAAGGCAAGCGAAGGCATCAACATAGTGTCCAATGACATCGAACCACCACCGACTCTTCCCCTACTCCTAAGACTACCACTACAAAGCTACATACCCTATATCCCTATCAACCATATCTACCCACATGGTCCACTACAAACTCTATGGCCGCTCCACTGCTATGTGCTACCACCTCCAACACTACAACAGGTAGCTGCACCCAATCCCCTTTCACCTCCGACAATGGACCTCGTATAGCTCATCATAAAGTTATGCTAGAAGTGTCTATCCCCACCACATAATCAAGGATGCCTCCATCAGAAACTCGACCAATATGAACACTACATCCAACAGGTTCCATGGGAACCTCATGCCTGAAGAGTCGGGCAATAGCATATTGGAGATGAGGGTCATCAGTAATGCATGCCTCACCCCCAACATGCTCCTCTCTAGCCACAATCGCACCAAGATACCGCCAATCAGGAAATATCCCTTTGTATGCTCCACTGGACTATCCACCCCCATATCCACTCCATGCCTAAAGCACCGTGTCAACACAACCATCCACTGATCACGCAGTGTCGTCCGAATAGGAAGCCCGTCTATCGAAATCTACAAAATTTGATAGACATCCTCGAGAGTCACTATCATCTCCCCTATTGGCCCTCAAATAGGATTTTAGGCCTGTAATCATTCCCCCCTAGGATGAGTTCTCTAGTTAGCACTCGTCCCACCCTAGGATGATTACTAAAATGGTATTCGTCCCACCCAAGGATGATTACAGAGCAAGAAATTCAAAAACAACAAAAAATGCACCAAATTCCACAAAAAAATAGCAATAAACTTACCGATTAAAGGGGCCTTTGCACCTATGATTCTTGGCATGTAAAACCAATGTTGGGGTCACAAATCCTCACTATCCTACTCCCTAAGAAGTCTATCATAGATGGACCGCTCCATGGGAGGACATATTTTCGAGAATTTCATCCCCAAACGTCGTCCCAAAAAAGGGTTCAAACCCACCAAAAATAGGTCAAAATGTTCAGAAACTGCATAAGCATTCAAAGCAAAACAACTAAAGGCACCTTTACAAAAGTGATCTTGGGTCAAACGACTCGTCTCTTTTCTCATGTCGTTCATTTCCTCATCGATTCGTCGCTTGAGGGGGTAGTCACACTTAGTTACCAATAAACAAATACACACCCAATCAAAGAAATGACATGCATTCAAAAGATCATTGACAAAGACAATCACGCCCCTGCTTGGGGTAGTAAACAAGCAATAATCATAGGCTGATCAAACACTTGGCATTCTAGAATCATGAAATCAAGGTTCCCATAGACAAAATGTTGTGCCCTTTGCCTATTCATGACTGAACAATGTCCAAGATCAAGTAACACCTCACTAAAAAAATGTTAACACTTGAATTAAGTTCCTTAGCTCATTAGAAGCAAGGATTCAAGAATGCATGCCCTTTCATACTGGGGGCATAAAAATTTGGTTAGGTTATTGAGAAACCCTAATCATTAGTGCTTTGGTTATCTATTTTTTCTCAGCACTGTGCCACTCACAGCGCATCCCAAAAAGGGGCATCTATAGACACCAAAACAACACCAATCCAATTATGTGATAACAAGCACTGATCGAACTGGCATACACAGCCCACAAGGTAGCCCCAAGAGGTTAAAAAATGGTCCTAACCACTCCCACAATATTTTGGAAGGTCAGAGGTCAATTTGACACCTTTTTAGTACTTTGCTCCCTACTCGTCCCACCTTGGGACAATTAGTAGTATTCGCTCCTAGGTGGGGCGAATAGCAAGTTTGACTGGAAAAAGTCAAACCTCTATAGGTCTGCAACTTAACTACAACTTTAGGACATACAATTGCAAGGAACGACTTCAAATCATATAGATAGAGACTTCAGTCAAGCATGCCTTGATTATGGAGGCCTCATGCAAAGAGACTCTAAATCAGGGAATAATATTTTATCCCAAAATAGGGCAGACAAGTCAAGTGGCACCCTCGCATGTGAATTCAAATAGAGAGACCCTAGGTCTATAAATTGGTGAGTCTTCTCACCCCAAAAGAAGAATAGAGAGGAGCATTCGAAGAAACGAAGTTCTGCCAAATCAAACCCTTACCCTCATTGTGCTTTTACATCCTTGATCTCTCTTTTGGAAGGGAGGTTATTGGGTGATTATTGGAAGCACAATCCGGACCCAAACCCAAATATTTGGCCACAATATCCCACCAAATTTTCCAACACAACCCCATAAGAGGTTTTGGACCCATCCCAAGTGGATTGGTGTTGAAACCAGGTCCCAAACGATGGGTGTCCTACCCCTAGATGCCCCCCCGCACTGTTGCAGTTATAATCGCCCCATCTCGGAGTGATTAGAAATATGTGGTAGATTTCCATGATTTTTATTTTGCATTTGATTCTAGGTTACTTACATATGTTTTCATTTAAATTTCATGTGATTCTGACAAGTTTTGATAATGCTTTTGTTATTTCCTGCTTTCACTAACATGCAGTGAGCATCATCAGATTTTGGGTGATAGAGGCTGAATTGGAAAAAATCGACCATCTGGGTCATCCCAAAATACCCTGTTTTACCTAACCCCAGATTTTTAGGTGATTTGGAGGCCTCTTGACTAGAAATTTATGAGGTGGCTTTCGGATAGGTTATGACAGTCCTAACCGTCCCACCCCGGAGTGATTAGAAATATATACAATATTGCTAGACTGTTCCTTTTGTAGTGGCTTCCTATTAATTTTTTATTGCTTCTATAAAATTTTTAGCTCATTCTGATATGTTTCAATTATCATTTTAATCATTTTATGCATGCAATGACTATAGGCCTTGGGGATCGCATGTTTCTCTCCATCCGCAGGTGCTACTAATCCTTTTCTATTTCTTTGAACGTAGGATCTTGACACCAGAGGGGCAGCAAGGAACCATAGACATATTCACACAAGCGGCGATGACATTTGGTCCAACCATTTTACATGTGGCAAGGCGGAAGAAAGAGTATCAATTCGTTGTGTAATAGAGCCTTAATTAATGCTCCTAGTACCTAAAAGGGAGGAGATGTATTGTAACCTGATTTTAAAGAAAATTAATAAAAAGGGTTGTATTCGACATTTTCTTTCTATCTTGTTTCAATTCATTGATGTTTCTCTCCTTTCATGCATTTCAGTTCGTAGGACTTAGCGTTACATTTTTCTTTTGCATACATCACACTTGGCATTTCCATTTTGTTTCTGTATCCTTGTGCTTTCACCTTCTTCTTTGGAGATGAGATTTATCTCTTAGGTTCTTCTTATTCTTCAAGGTATACATTTGTAGATGTGATATCTGATGTGGAAGATTCATCAAATACTACATCTCTACTTATATGTGTTTTCTTGGTTATAATATCTATCAAGCGATATACTTTTGAAAACTCATCATAGCAAAGAAAAATACATTGCATTGTCTTCTCATCTAACTTCTTCCTTTTCTATTTTGGGATGTGCATAAATGCTTTACATCCAAAAAAATTTAGATGAGAAACATAAGGTTTCTTTCCATTCCATGTTTATTGTGGTGTTTTTCCTTGTAGAGCTCTGGTGGATGCTCTATTTAGGAGATATGATGTTGTGTTGACTACTTATGCCCAATATTGATCCTCAATATGTGCACCCTTTAGCATACATCGAACCATTTTCACAATGGAACAATTTCTTCTCTCTGCAACTCCATTTTTTTGAGGTGTATAGGTTGTAGTCAATTGTCTTTTTATCCCATGTTATTCTAAAAATGAGGAAATTTTTTTAGAGGTGTATTCCCCCCTTGATATGAGTGGACGTTTTGGATTAAACATCCTGATTCCTTCTCAACAAGTTTCTTGAATTGTTGAAAGTATGAAAAAGCCTTTGATTTCAACTAAAGAAAGAAAACCCAGATCTTCCATGAGTAATAAAAAAAAAATTGAAAATACTTCTTTCCACCATAGCTGGTTCGCATATGACCACACAGATCGGTGTGTATCAATTATAAAGGTTTCATAGCTCTAGAAGAGCTAGCCTCAAAAGGTAATAGATGTTGCTTCCCTGCTAAGCAATCCGAGAAAACTGGTAAGACATAGGAGAGGTGAGGAAGTCCTCTTACCATGTCATATTTTTGCAATTCAAGCAAATATCCTGAACTTAGATGCCCATAATGTCTATGCCAGAGAGAAGTGGTCTCCTTTGTAGTTGCAGCTAGAGCAACATGAGGTATGGAAAGAGCATCTAGAATGAATAAGCCATGCTTGTAGGATCCAGTGGCAACATGTTTACCTTTGTGGGTGATGAAACATCTCTTCTTGCCTCTCACAACTCGGAACTCAACCTCCATATCTCTATCCAACATTTGTGGAATAGACAATAGATTATTGGCTAATCCAAGAACATAGAGAACCTTCTCTATCTGAAAATTACCATCAAGAAGAGACAGAAACATTCCCTTCACCCTTCAACTAGTAGAATTGATTGTCAGCAATGGTGACTGGCTTACCTTCTTTCTCCTAAAATGTTTCAAACCATGATTTATCTCCAGTCATGGTTTTACTAGCTCCTAAATCAATATACCATACAACATCTATCTGGGAAGATGAAGTATGGGTCATGAGCACCTTGTGTGCTCTTTCAGATTTAGAATATGATTCTTTTTATATTTATGTTTCTCTTTGCCTTTATTTTTAGAATGTTGGTCACCTTGTTGCTTGTTTTTTAACCAACACCTATTGGTATCATGGTTATTCATATCATAAATTTTGTAATATTTTTTATCCTTCTGCTAATTTTGCTTACCTTTGCCCTTGGAAGAAGAAACCCTTTTTGAAACTGACCTTGCTTCTTACCACTTTGTTGTGTGGAAAGAGCATTATCTGGCACCTCATATTTCTAAACTTGATTTGCCTCCTCAGTCTGAAGTAAATTTACCAGCTCCACAAATGATACTTGTCTACCATAAATGTTGAGAGAAGTGATCAACATCTTGTAGGAATCTAGCAATGCTCTCAAGATAACATAATTCAAGAGATCATCATCCATTGGTTTTCCCATGGCATTCAACTTGGATTTCAAGTCAGACACTCTACAAATAAATATATCAATGGTCTCCCCAAAATTCATACTGAGAGTATGTAGTTGAGTTTGAAGGTTTAGAATAATGGATTGATTCTTTTCTTCATACACAATAATCAAAGCATCCCAATATCCTTTACTGGTTTTGGCATCACAAATATGAGGTTGGACCTCATATTTAGTACCAAGTAGGAGAAAAATAAGACCTCTTTTGTCATTCTTATCCCAATAATCTTAATTTGTTCCTGTTGTTTGAGGATATTTTGTAGTGCCACTCACTACATCCCATAAATCTTCCACCTAAAGAATTGCTCTCATCTTTGTCTTCCATGGAACGAAGTTAGGACCTTTCAGTAACTATGAATCTGAGATATACTTGTGAACATTGGAAATTATGAAGGTTCCTTATATCACCAATTGGTCTCCCTCTCTTTATACCTGCCAGATATTTATATCATAACCATTCAATAAATACCCGCCCTTACATGAGCGAGACTATAAGTATATATGAATAGTATACTACTCAATATGTACCCACTCTTACGTGAGGGAAACTATAAGTACATATGAGAAGCACAATATATAAAACTTAGGTGTACTAAAAGGGCATCATGTTGTCAATGAAAACTACCATAGAAAGTTTTATTCCTCATGCGTGGGGTATAACTTCCCATAAAAACTTTAGAAAAACCTTCGTCAAGATTTACACCTAACAACAATCACGATGTGGGAATGAAATGAAGTGAGCAATAGAACTAGTTTGCATTATTTATCCCTGATGATTGATAGATAATAAGCTTAGACAACATTGTTGTAGCTATATTAGGCAGTGGATACAGTAGTACAAAGCACGACAACATTACATGAAAGTGTGGGTCAGAAGTATCACAAATACCGAATGCTATTGTGCAATTGAATTGCACGAGTACGTTTAAAAAATTTGTGGTCTTGATTGTTTTTTTTTTTATGATTGTTAATGCAAGAAAATAAAATATTTAAATGCAATACATACAATCACAAATGCCCACATATTTGAACTACTCTAGGTGTCATTTTCCATAAAAAATGCACCTATTACAATACCAGTTTTAAACACTTTCATCAATATATTTTTTTATCTCCCCCCTTTGTCTTATAATTTTGCAAAATAATGCTATGATACCCCGTTATGAGTGCAAAATAAATAGGGAAGTTAGCAAAAAAAAATTGGTGTACATTAACCCTCAAAAAAAAATTTGAAGTCTTCAAAGTGTCAAATTGGGCACTTCAGGGAATCAAATGGCAACTCCCATCGTCAAACTATGTGTGGGGCATCAAAAATTGGCATGAGGTGTAAAAACATGTTGGGGCATCAAAAACGTGTGCAAGATGTCACACCCACCATCATCGTCACACCCACCATCACAAAAAAAATTGGTGAACAACTAGTGCCCTCCCCGAGATTCGAATCGATGACCACGACTGGAACACAAAGTGCACAAACCAGCCAAGCTATAGCGTTGACTATGAAGAGGAAACAATAGAGTAATATTTAAAGTGGTAAAGAGTCAATATTCCAAAAAAATTTAGGGAATAGTCCCACATGCATCATGTTGATGCATTTCTCATGTTGAAAAGAACCAAACCGTCACTATTGTAGTGAATGCCTTCAGGTAGTCACCCCCCGCTACCATTTTGCCTCTCGTCAATGAATAAGAATATGCCATAGTCATCCCTTTATCCTTTGTCCACATTTCATTTTCCTTAAACTCTATGTTGTCTAGTCTATGCCTTGGTCCGTGTGCCTTGAACTCTATGTTGTCTGGTCTCTGCCTTGGTATGTGTGTCGTCCACCTGGTTTGCTTTGTTCTCATCCACATTGATGTGCCCAGGTCTGTGTGCAATGGAACTGTCATAGTAACAACCTTATCCAACCGCCAATTCTCCAAGCTCTAGTACCATAAAGAATTTGCACCATTCATGAAATACGAAGCAATTATTATTATAAAAGAAGAGCATGATATACATTCCATAGGTGGTTCAGGTGGTTGAACCACCTGATTTGGTTTGACAAACCAACTTAATAACTGGAGAGCGTGGAGGTGCTATTTTAATAGGCTAATGAATGTAATATACCCTTAAATAATATATCCTATGATATATTATGCTAACATCACCCCCATCTCAGTATAAGCTTGTGTTACTCAGTTATGAAGTTGAAAATATAGTATCTCGGTACATTGATGATGAAAGTAAACATGAGTTACTTAGGTGGAAACTGTTGAGCTAGAAAATATCTAATATCCTCATGAATGGAAAGGTGTATAAATGAATCTCTCACATCAAATGCAATTTTCTAGAAATTGTGCTAGTTCACATAAGATATTAGAAAGAACTATATATATATATATATATATTAGTTGGAATACTCATCAATATAATATATAAATAAATACGTAGTCCTAAGACAAGGTAAATAATATTTTTGGACTTAAGTGATTCATTTGAAGTGGTATATAAATTAGGAATACTAAAAAAGTGCCAAAATAATGTGCAATTGTTTTCAAATTTGAAGAGGAGTACTTATCAAATTTTGCTAAGATGAAAGCAAAGAGCAATTAGGCGATAAAATTTCCAAGTGCCTCAAACATCTACCTAAGGTAACTTACCTTAGTTTGAAGTAGCTTTCTACTATGGCAGACTATGCTCAAACAAAGTATCTTCATCCATGTATCTTCATCCCCTTTCTTTTATCTTCCTCTTCTCATGTTTCCATCCTCTTTCTAATTTTTCTCCCCTTTTCCCTTGACTCTTCTTCCCCCTATTCATGTCTACATATTTCATTTTTCTTTAAGCCACTACCATCTCCACTCATCATGATTCCAACTTTTTGTAATACTTCTTTCATATTAGATTTTCTATATCTTTAGGTGTTTTTCCTCCTCCAAATTATATAGAAAATATTACATTTTAGTGGTAAGTGGGATGTGTTGTAATTAGGGCCATATTTCAAAGCATATTTTAAGGTCTTGTTACAATTACAAAATCATAATTCACTTAAATCTCTACCATTCACCACCTTCACATTTTCATGTTTTCTTTCATATTTCTCTATTTTATAGTTCTTCTATCCTTTGAAATTTTGATTCCATGCCTAATAGTTGAGGACCTCTAGGTTTCTTAATTATACAAGCAAAAATCCTTGGGATGTTCCAATAATGTGGGTCAATATAACTGGCCATATGTACAAGAAATTACAACTAATTCCAAACTACAACTTTGTTGACATTTTGCTAATTCTAGAGCCCATATATACAATTGGATTTTTAATTTCTACAAGAAGAAACTACTAGGGGTATAAATACATTAGTCTAGGGTCAAATTAAAAAATGGATAAGCATTTTTAGAATGGTCAAGAATTCACAGGATTCTAAAATTGCACCTATCCAAATAAAATTGGCTAAGTAAAAAAATGTTCGATAAAACTAAATCTTGGAATCAAGTGATATTGGATTTTTCAAATGCTGAAATCACCTAAACATTTAAAAAATACTAGTAATTATTAAAGAAATAATAAATCAATAATGTCACTAAAATATCTAAAAAAGTCTCGGCCTAGGAAAACATGAACCCAAAATTTTCAAGTTCTTACCTCAGCAAAAGTTCTAAAAATTTATGGGAAGCTAAAAATCTAGAATCAAGTGATACCAAAATTTGAAAATGATGATATTATATAATTTTTAATAAAGTCTAGGAAAGCAATGGCAAGGAAAAATATGAGCCTAAAAATCTTAAGATATGAGATCAGCAAAAACACTACAATATCCTATCCTAGCTTCTAAAGCCCCTCTAGTAGTAAATAAAACCATGTCAATGAGCATAAAACTCTTGGACATATGCTTTTTGATAAATATTTTTCTTGTTAGAATCTATAATATCTTAGTCACTATTTAACCACTCAAATAAAAATCCTTAAGCTAAAGTTAACATCTTTGACAAGGTAGTTCAATTAATAGGCATAGTGGTAGAAGATGAACCCACCAATGGTCCTTGAACCTAATAAGGACACATGGATGTGATGATTGTGGAAGATATTTACAATGGATATGTCATCACAATAAAATGAAAAGTAGTTGAGATAAGCTAATTTGGACATCAAAAGAAAATGACCTTGATGCTCTTCAAATGTTAGAGCCAAGCTATACTTTTTAGGCTTGTAACACACTTTCTTTGTAACAATTTGTCTAGAAGATTCATCGAAAATTCATAAATAGATCGATTCACCTCAAAATGAGGGATGAATATTTACCAAATTTCCTATAATATGTTGTATAATTTTCTTTGCAATCAATATAAGCAAGAAGTTGTTTGGTCTACATTGAAGATAGCATTCTAGGTTTTTATATGAGTATGAACTATGTAAATTTACACATGTTTTTAATGCTTGATGGTCAATTAATTATATGAGGTAAATTTTATTATAACTGGATAGTTGTCTCGATTATATTCCTTAGATTTCATAGAATGTTTAAGGTACATAGTATGAGCTTAATAAATTGTGTGATGATTTGATTCAATGGCTAGTTTGATAGGCATTATTTTAGCTTGAGTATGTGGGTATTTTTTGGTGTATTTTATTGTTGTTAAGCTAAAACCTACTCATATTTAAATCATTTTTCTAAACCATTGTATATTTTTATTTAGTATTAATCCCTTTATTTTATTTTATTAGCATTTCATGGAATCCACCTTCGCTAGAGGTTAACTTAGAATAAATTCTAGTTACCAATCTTGGATATTATCTAGGTAACATTTAACATGTTAGGAAGATTTTAGTCCACGAATAATACTCTAAAGGTTAAATCTATAGAAATAAAGTAGGTTTTTAAAGTTATGAAGGATGTTGTTCTTGGCATGATATCTCTTTATGTTGGCAAGATCTATGACACTAATGTTAGCATAATTATGGACCCCAAGCAATTAATTGATAAATTTTAGGGAATATGTGATGTCATTGATTACATAGAAATCCTTAGATTGGAGGTGAATATTTCTAATTTAACCACAAATTACTTTGGTACCATTGATGATTATATTACTTAGTGGAATAATTTAGAAAATGATATCTATGGTGATAGAAGAATTCTAGATTGATGTAAGATGAAAACTAAGAATCCTTTTAAGAAGCAAATTTATGCAAATTTCAAAAGGTAAGGGCTCAAAGCATAATTATATTGGGTACACATCAAGAAGATAAAGGAACCAACCAAAACATGGGTGCTTATGGTACTCTCTTTTATATTCAAGATGATGATGAAATATTACAAGCACGTATGGTTGTTCATTTAGCATATTAGGCATCCACTCCTTCTACAAAGTGGGTTATATATTTAGTAGCAACTCAACACATGACTAGACATTGATACCTTCTACATGATTACAATACACAATTTTATAGAGAGTGGGTGACTAGAGTGGGTTGTTTATTATGGTGAGGTTAATATTGGTCCTTTCTCATTTAATGAGGTTCTTCATATTCTAAGTATAGACCCTAATATTTTGTCTATATTGTATCATAGACATAAATAAGAATGTGGAATTCAAGTCTAATTGATGGGTGATTTAGGATAATGATCATGGATTTGAGATAAAATACTTAGGGTAATTTTATGAGTTAGATCAAATGCACAAGTTGGGCAGAAGACACAATTTTTCTACTTCTTTATCTAAAAAGAGATATTTTATGGCTATGGTTGCATTAGTAGATAATCAAAGTCAATTATGGCATAATAAAATTGGGCATATTGGTTATGGGCGATTGAGGTATATAAGGAATCATTAGTTGGTTGTTGGAATTCCTCTTATTTGTCCCCTTGGTGGTGTATATAAAGGGTGCATTTTGGAAAAGTATCATAGAGTGTCATTTCCAAAAGAAACAAATAAGCATACCACACAACCTTTGGATCTCATTCACAATTACATTTTTGACCCATGAATGTAGCATATTTTTCTAGATAAAGGTACTTTACAATTATCATATGATTTATCCAACTATTTATGGGTCTATACTATTCATACCAAGGATGAAGCTTTTTTAATGTTTAATAAATTAAAAAAAAATCAATAATTAATTGAAATTAAAGATCAAGTATGTCAAGACAAATGGAATAGGTTAGTATGTGATCAATGCTCCTTCATATTTCTTGGCTCCTCATGGTGTTACCTTTTTAGAGGATTGTTAAATATAGTTTAGACTATAATGAGGTAGTTGAGCAAAATGATAGAGTAATTATGGAAACAGATCAATATATGTTGTATGTTAAGGTCATGGAGCCCAAATTATGGTTTGAAATTATCATTTATACTACACATACCATCAATAAAGATTCAAACTATGTTGATTAAGGAATGAATCCTTTTGAGATATTGAAACTAAATAAGCCTAATTTGTACCACATGTGTATCTTTGAATCAACAACATTGTCCTATATACCCAATGATACTTGAAATAAAGAGGCATCAAAGAGACATTGTGTATTTTTATGGGGTATTTAAATAACTCAAAGGCCTATCATATCTATGATTCCAAGAGAGATGTGTTTATTATTAGAAAATATTTGATTTAATATGAATTTGTTCAAATAGCAACATTAGGTGCTCTTTTTTATATCTTGGAAAAATATACTCTAATATCTCTCATTGTTCTAGAGACTCCCTTAGAGATTCTTTTTTGTACCATTATAGCTATTACTACATCAACAACCTTGAGTGGGGATTCTATATTTGTATCTAATAATTTATTATTTTTAGGAAGCATCCTCCCTAATACTATTAGTATGTGTGTCTACATTGGATACTAATGTAGATGATGAATATGATTTGTTAGTTTTATTTTTGGTTTTCAACGTTACTCCTTAGTATGTGCCTATATATTCATGATTTGGACTCTCCTTTAGGATGCTCAACATAATATTTTATGGATTAACATCAGAAGACCTCATTTTGGACCTTCCTCTTCAAGGTTATTCAGTATGAAGATCATTTCACCTACTCCTAGATAAAGGGTTGGCGATAATGGAAAAATGCTATGCTTGTTGAGTATGAAAATATGATGGATAATTATACATGTGAAATTATTTCTCTTACATAAAGGAGGAATATTATTGGGTGTAAATCAATTTACAAAACTATTTACACCTTATATGCTCAAGTGGAGAAGTAGAAGATACTACTTACTGCAAAGGTTTTCTCTAATAAGAATAGAATTGACTACTCAAAGATATTTTACCTAATTGATAGATGATTCTATTCATAGATGCTTCTTATGGTTCAAAGCTACATCAAATCGATGGGAATATTTTATTTCCTCATGGTGATCTTAAGGAGGATATTTACATATACCATCTACCTAGTTTTGATATTAAGAGTCATATACCTTAGTGTAACGTTTGACAAAGTTATTTTATGGGCTTATGTATGAACCATATTCTTGGTATGGGAAGACTAACTCCTTTCTTAGTTATAAGTTTTAAAAATGTAAGGTAAAGCATGGTGTCTACGTCCAACATCAGGATGAAGAGGTAGTGGTGATAGTGCTCTAAGTGGATGATCTTCACATTGCATATAAGTCATATGAATTGATGTAAGACATAAATACATGACTTCATGACATGTTTGTGATGATATATTTGATGTTTCTATATTACCTCATTGGTATTTCAATTTATTAAATATCCTCTAGGACCACTATCTCATAGACCAAGTATGGGTTGAACCTAGTTTTAGTACCTTAGGATGGAATATTATAAATTTAGTCAAACTCATTTTGCTTAAGATGAACCTTGAACCAAATTACATGATACATTTGGTGGATTCCACTCAATAGCAATATGTTATGGGAGGTCTTCTTTATCTAACTCACACTCAACTAAATATTGTATTTATAGTCAATTACTATATGATGTAGCAACATCCAAAGAAAGGTAAAATACCGCAAAGAAGAAAAAGTGTCGCGATATCGCAACATGTCGGCAAAGAAGGAAACGTGTTGCGATATCGCGACATGTCGAAAGAGAGAGAAAAAGTGTCACGATATCGCAACATGTCGCATTTTTGTGACCAAAATATGAGAGAATGTGCTAAAGAGAAAAAGTGTCGCGATATTGTGACATGTCACATTTTCGTGACCAAAAGGCGAGAGAAGGCGCAAGAGAGAAAAAGTGTCACGATATCACGACATGTCACATTTTCATGACCAAAAGACGAGAGAAGGCGCCAGAGAGAAAAAGTGTTGCGATATTGCGACATGTCGCATTTTCGTGACCAAAATATGAGAGAAGTCGCCAGAGAGAAAAAGTATCGTGACATCGCGACATGTCGTATTTTCATGACCAAAAGACGATAGGAGGCATGTTGAGTGGTGTTTTCACCCAGTTGTGAAAGCACACTCTTTGGTAGGATCTGGGTCCCAAAATCCTCTGCTTGCAAAGAAAATAACTTTCTCCAAGGTTCCTGTTATGTTTAAATGATGCTGTTCAAATGAAATGCCAGGAATGTCTTAGGGTTTGCAAGTGGATGTTAACAAGGGGCAATGATGGTTTATTTAATTTGAATTTCTAGTGGACTCAAAGTGAACAAACCTATTCTAATCTTCAGTTCTGATGGATTTTCGGTTGCTTATTCAAATACAGTAATTAAACTGCATGAAATAAAGTAAGGGTTTGAAAAATAAAACAAAGTAAATGGAAATAAAACTAACTACAGTCAGAATGTTGTCATCAACTCGATGAAACCGAAGATATTGAGGTTTTATGCATGCAACCTAACCTAATGAACCTGCAAATTCGCACAATCCAAATAAATTAGGTGCTTGGTTTCTAGGGTTTCTACTTGTAATTCCAGATTTAGGCATTCGCATGAAGCAACCAAGCACACTTGCATTAAACTTCACCTAAAAGCCTTAGAAATCTGGAATGAATGATAAAACATTAAATCATGCATGCACAAAATGACTCCTTCTTTCTCATCAATGAGATGCCAATACTCTGTATTTTTTGTATTAAATGATGTATCAATTGCATTTACAGATTGTTCCAGGCATAAATGTTCCAGAACAAAAAGAAGGAAATTGCCCAAGTGCGAGGCCCAGAATGGCATAAAGCCTTTGTCTCTGCAACTCTGCAAGCAGCAATTTCCAACCCCCTTTCTTTCAATCTACGCTTTTGATTTATACTAACTGAAATGGCTCTTCGATTCCCTTTGTCGCTTCGTTTCACCTTCCTGCAAGTGACCTTTCAAATTCCTACTTTTTCCTTACTTTCAATTCATGCTGGATGCCCAAACGTGCGAAATCTTCCATTGCATGTAACGTTCCTGCAATTTCGACACCTGTACGCCACGTGTCCTACGTTTTCTATGCCTTCTGTAACGTTTTCCTGTGCAAATCATGACAAAAACTGCAAGCGGCCTGTTCACCTTCTTAGCCACGAAAACGCGACATGTCACGAAATTGCGACATGTCGCGATATCGCGACGCCTTCCTCGCCCGTGCGCCCTCGGCAGCTACTTGTAGCGATATCGCTACCGCTTCTATTCTGAGCCTTCCTTCCAACTACCCCCCCTACCACCTTTACCCGGATATCTTCTTCGGGCTCTCTCAACGTCGCGATATCGCTACCGCTTTGCCTTCGGACCTTTATGTCACTTGTCGCGATATCGCGACGTTTTTCACCTTCGGGCTCTCTCTCCACAAACTATCGCGATATCACTACCGCTTCCCCTTCGGACCTCTTTGGCAACTTTACGTCGCGAAATCGTGACCATTATCACTCTCTTGCCTTCTTTCAACAAACTGTCGTGATATCGCTACCGCTTCCCCTTCGGACCTCTTTGGCAACTTTACGTCGCGAAATCGTGACCATTATCACTCTCTTTGCCTTCTTTCAACAAACTATCGCGATATCGCTACCTTCCCCTTCGGACCTCTTTCGGCAAACTTTACGTCACGAAATCGTGACCATTTCTTCATCCGTACACTTTCGCAAAACATCGGTCACGAAATCGTGACACCTTTCATTTCATGTACCCTTCGTTCAAAATCTGTCGCGATATCGCGACACTTTGCTTCTCGTACACTTTGCCAAAACACGTCGCGAAATCGTGACCATTTTCATTCTTTTCCAGCGGCATGTCACGATTTCGTGACACCTTCTCTTTTCTTCTCAGCGGCATGTTGCGATTTCGCGACACCTTTTCTTTTCTTCTCAGTGACATGTCACGATTTCGCTACACCCTTTCACTCTCTTCCAGCGATATGTCGCGATTTCGTGACAACTTTCAATTTTTCTTTTCTTTCTCCTTTTCGGCAGCGATGGAGCTACATGTCGCGATTTCATGACACTTTCCTATTTTCGGCAGCGATGGCGCGACAAGTCGCGATTTCGTGACACTTTCAACACTTATGCATTTTTTCTCTTTTCTTCAATTTTAGCATCTGGGTCACCGAGATTCTTCTCTGCAAGCCTGCAAAAAGGTGGGTCCCCAATTTTGGGGTGTGTTGTGGATCAACCACAACAAATGGCGACTCTGCTTTCAAATGCTCTTGAGCATTTTAGTAAGAACCCAACCTGAAACATATCACAAACTCGCAAACATATGTTAGCACATAAGCAATATAACAAATGCCCAAAGATCAGAAGTACATGAATCATCGAGAATCATCAAGTATTAGCTCAGTGTGTGCAATGAATTTCTTTTCCTATCATTTGAAATTGATCCACACTCCATTATCAGTTTTGCATGAATGCATATGTGGGATGGTGAATGATTTGTGTACCCTAATGAATGTGCTGGGAGATTTTTTTGCTTTCATAAAAGGCATGGTCATTCTTCTATTATTATGTACAAGCATTCAAGATTGCCAAACCCTCTTAGGATCCACTAATTCATTACCTTATTGTATCCCAAAGTTGGTTATGAGTCTCTACTATCTGGAACCCATGTGCAAGTGAATGTGAAATCAGAACTTTGGGGAATCAGACTCTCAACCAACCGAGATGAGAGTTTAACCCTATCCTTACTATTCTGATTTAGAGTTCATTACCTCACTTTAAGCAAAATAATTAAACCAGTTATGGAAGAAATGGTCATGCTAGTCTAACCCTCTAGACAATCAGTGGTCTTGTTTTTTAGGCAAGACATGATGCCATGCATGGGCATATCTAACCCCACAATCCAAAACTTATCTCCATTTCTTTGGACCTTGGGGATGACTACCCATCCCTTGCAGAGGACAAGTAGTACAATCCTTACAATCCAAAATAAATATGAGATGGGAAAAATTTATTCTTTTACTTCTTGGACCTTGGGGATGACTACCCATCCTGGCTAGGGACACGTAGTACGATCCTTGCAATCCAAACTTTAGATGAAAACATTAATTTTGTTGCTTAGACCTTGGGGATGACTACCCATCCTTTGTAGAGGACAAATAGTACGATCCTTACAATCCAAGATTTACTATGAAATGAGACATAAGAGCTTTGGGGAATCAGATTCTCAACCTAAGCGAGATGAGAATTTATGCCTTATCCTTACTACTCCATGTAGGTCAAATCAAAGTTTTGGGGAATTGGATCCTCAACCTAAGTTCGATGAGGATTTAACCCTATCCTTACTACTACGATTTTAGGCTTTAAGCTCTATGGAAGTGGTCAAAACCATTGTTTTAAGGATCATGTTGCATAATAGGATAGACATGAAAAACTTCTTTCGCCCAACCTTTTCCTCCAAGTTAGGTTTTGATCATTTTGCTCAAGATCCTTTTTAATGTATGAGACGTGCTTGGTTCTAGATATCTCAAGACTCAGTTTCCAACCTTAGGATTTACTTACATATATGTTATAACACAACCCTAAGAGGATTTGACATACTTTAATGGCTTGTACCTAAGATGCATATGTAACTAAGATGAGATGTATGTAAGGTGAGATGGAACATGAATGCATTATTTCTTGAATTGCAAATGAAATGATTTGTCATGCAAAACTGACTCTTTCATGTATCACAAAATCAAACAATATAACTTAAAATGTTTTATGTTACTTGTGGAGCTTTTACAAGATAATTCCAATATTTCATATTCTCCTAACCTTAAGCATAAGTTGACACCTCAATTTTTTATTTATATATATATATATATATATATATATATTTTTTTCAAAACAAAACATGTCAATTGAAATCAAATCCAGAATCAAAATCCTAACTAGACTAACAATCCTAAACAATAAAAACAAAATCTGAAAATCCCCACCAAAACCAAAAGAATAATATCAAAATCTCACAACCTAAGGGCTAAAATAATGCTTTAAAATCTGCCCATTAACCGGTAGCATGAAATCTCTCCCTTCTAAGGTTTTTAGACTGAAGGTATTCTTCCCAAGAATCTCTGAAATCTGATATGGGCCTAACCAAAGACAATCAAACTTTTGATGATTCCCTTTTTCCTCATGTCTTTTGTCCCATAGTAATACCAAATCTGAAATTCTGAATGATTTAACTTTGGCCCTTCTGTCAAACCATCTCTTGATAACTTCCTGGTGTTTATTCATGTGATTCATGGCCTCTTCTCTCTTTTCATCAAGGTGCAACAAGCGGCTCCAACTTTGGCTTCAACTTGATCATCTGTCCCCAAGTACTCTTGTATGAAATGTAAGGTCTGCAACTTCAAATTTGTTGGAAATATCGGGTCTTGCCCATAGACCAAATGATAGGGAGTATTCCCTATGGACTCTTTCACTCTGGTCCTATCTGCCCAAAGGGCAAACTTTAGTTGGCTGTGCCAATCCCGAGGGTTCTTTTCCAGCAACTTCTTAATAGTATTCAACAAATTCTTATTTGAAGACTCGGCCAACCCATTTCCTTGAGGATAGTAATTGGATGCAAACTTTAAGCTCACTTTGTTATCATATGCCCAATCTGCAAATTGTGTAGAAATAAAAGCTTTACCATTGTCATTGACAATAGAGTCGGGCATTCCAAATCTTGTTATAATTTGATCCTCAAGAAATTTAATCACAACATCTGTGGTGGCATGTTTAGTAGGAATAAGCTACGTCCACCTTGTACGGTGAGTCTGTAGCTGTCAAAATGAATTTATGAGAATCAGAAGAATTTGGGTTAATAACCCTGATGAAATCTAGTCCCCACTTGTGCAAATGGTCTCATTTCAACTACAGGTTGCAACGGCATGGCTGCATTTCTCTCTCTATTTGCAGCCACTTGACAGATATGACAAGATCGTACATGGGTATGCGCATCCTTGAAAATATGTGGCCAGTAGTATCCTGCTCTCAGGATTTGATGTGCTTTAGCATTGGCTGCACCATGACCGGTTCCATGTTTCCCGTGAAATTCTTGCAACACCACTGGCGGCTTCTTCTTTGTTCAAGCACCTCGGGTAGATACCTTCATGATTCTTCCTGTAAAGCACACCAGATTTTATCAGATAATTGATGAGACTTAAGCCTTAAGGCTCTTCTCTGTGTTGAATTCAGATTAGAAGGACACTTACCAGTCAATAAAAATTGCACAATATCAACATACCAGTCATCCTTAGCCATGTATTATGTATTTGAGCATTGACCTGTTATTTGCGGATTATTTTCTGCGATCGCCTTCGCCAGTCCTCTGTCCTCGAACTAGTTTCATTGGTTGGATTTCGAGATCAAATTCTTGGATGGTTGAAATCCATTTTCCTCTCTTCTCACCTAGTTCATTATGTAAAAACATGGTCTTGACAGCAGAATCGGGCACGATGGCAATAACTCTGCTATGTACGATGTAGTGCCTAAATTTTTTCACGGTTTTGAAAAGTGCGTACATTTGCTTATCAAGGATTGAATACCTTAATTGAGCATCTTTCAGGGGGGCACTTAAAAATGCTATGGGTTTTTCGGCACTATCCTCGCCTTTTTGGGTTAATACACTCGCAAAGGAGTGTTATGATGCAAAAGCATAAATATAAAAAGGCTTGGAGTAGTCTGGACTTATAAGGACGGGGGCTCCGGAAATGGCATCTTTGATGTTACGGAAGGCCGCTCTGCTTTCCTCGTTCCATTTTACATCCACATCTTTCTTTAGCATCTTGTTCAGAGGCTTGGCTATCTCAGCAAAGCTAGAGATAAACTTCCTCACAAAATTAACTCTGCCCAAAGAAAGATCTCAATTCTTTCTTACTACTCGGGAGAGGTAGGTTTTGGATGGCTTGTATCCTTTATGGGTCGATGGATATGCCCTCTTTCGAAATAATGTGACCCAACAATTTTCCTTCTGTCACTCCGAAAATGCACTTTTTGGGATTTAAGGAAATTCCATGTTCTCTGCATCTTTGAAGCACTTTCTTTAAATCTTTGACATGATCCTCTCTCTTCTTCGAGAAAACTGGGATATCATCCACATACACGATGATGCATTTGCCTATGAGCCCTTTGAATGCGTAATCCATGGCGCGTTGAAAAGTTGCACCAGCATTTAACAGTCCGAACGACATTCTCTTATATGCAAATGTCCCCCACTTGGTAGTGAAGGCTGTTTTCATCCTGTCATCTGGATGTATAAGAATTTGGTTGTACCCAGAATATCCATCGAGAAAGGACATCATTTCAGATCCATTTACCATTTGTAGAATTTCATCGATTGATGGCAGTGGATAATTATCTTTTTGAGAGGCTTTATTAAGATTTCGAAAATCTATGCACAGCCTAATCTCTCCACTCTTTTTTCTCATTGGAACGAGGTTAGCCACCCAGGTTGAGTGCCTAACAGGAAAAATGATTTTCGCTTCCAATAATCTTTTAACCTCCTTTTCGATCAACGGCTCCAATAGCGGGTTAACAACTCGCTGTCTTTGCCTAAAAGGCTTGGAGTCTGGCTTCAAAGGGATGGTATGTGTGATAATGTTTTGGTTGTAAGTCTTCAGCTCATTGTAGTTCCAAGCAATACAATCTATGTAATGCTTCAATGCTGTATTATATTGCTCCTTTCTTCCTCTGTACATGCCTTTGCTATGTACACCTCCTTTGGATTGTCTGCACTCCCTAGATTAATTGAATCACACGCATCTTTGGGGAGTGGGACTCTTTTTCTTTTCTTGTTCTTGCATTCCATGTCGAACATCTTCTCCAATGAAACCACGTCTTTAGGAATTTTGTTGGATTGATACGCAGTTTCACTTTCATCTTCTGTTCCATCCTGCCACCTTTGCTCCTCATCAATCACCTGATTTTCAAAAATACCCGAGTTCGTGACAAATTTGAAAATATGTCTGTCACTTTCAAAAACTTGGAAATTCTTTACATTATCGGGTATTGATGGACAAGGAACCAATTCAATGGAAAACTTTTTACATCTTCTTATATCAACCGGATTCAACATGCCCGCGGCGACTGCAAGAGAGTCTGCTATTCGATTTCCTTTCCTAGAAATAAGGGCTATGTTGAATGCGTCGAACTCTTCCATGAGGTCCATAACCCTAGTTCTATAAAGGCTCAGTCTCTATCGTGGCATGTATATTGTCCTTTGATTTGCTTGACTACCAACTCAGAATCTCCCAAAACCTTCAAGCATTTAACATGTTTGCTCAATGCTAGACGTAAACCATAGATCAATGCTTCGTACTCTGCCACATTGTTTGTGCAAGGAAATTGCAATCTGTAAGCAGCTAGCAATGGTTTGCCTCCTGGACCAGTGAGCTCGACTCCAGCTCCTGCTCCCTGTCTAGACTTTGATCCATCGAACTTGAGCAACCACGTGTAATCATTTTCTTCGGAAGAATGACCATGACACATTTCTTCTTTAAACTCTTCAACATCTTCCTCAACATCAAGTGCATAGACTCCTAAGTTTGGCTCAGAAAACTGAACTTCATTCGGCTTGTTAAAATCTGTTATAATCTCTTTAAGCCTCGGTTCGTTTTCCACTCTTATTTGATTTGCAATTCCCTTCCATGGTAGCCACATATGCGAGCAGTCTGTTGCAAAATAGCCATTCAGAGTTTTCATCCAATCCCTAGCAAGTAACATTCCATACCTGCTTGGGATATTAACCACCAAAATGTCTACAACCTGCTTGGACCTTGGGTTCAGAATTCAATTGGATCTTGACATCATATAGAGTTCCTATCACATTTACCTCCGATCTGTCCAGTTGCAGGACTGTACATTTGGATGAAACAGGTTGCAGACCTAGCATTTTACATATTTTTGCAGGCATGAGGTTGCTCGTGGCACTTGTGTCCACCAAATAGTTATGCAAATTCTTACCCACAATTCTCAGAGTCAGTAAGAATGGTGGGACATCCCTTCTCTCCTTTCACAAAATCAGATGGGATTCAACTCTTTTTCCTTCCACATCGGATCGGGTGAGTTCAAAGCTCTTATCAACGCCTCCTTTTGACCGAGGCAATCTAGTTGCGTCCGGGGAATGAAAGGCTAGATTTGGACTTCTTCATATCCTCCACTACGTCATAGTTTGGTTTTTCGAATTTGATTGTCTTACGGACGTCATTAGACATTTCTCTTACGAGTGGAGGGGAGGGTTGTTACTTGCCTTTGTATTTGGAGGAAGAATAGAATTGTTTGGAGGTGTTGATGAGGTTTTAGGGGCTTTAGACTTACTTCTCAAATGGTATCCATGGTTCCCCTTTCTGAAATCTCGAAAAGCTTGCACCTCCTATTCCAGAATTTCGTCTTCTTCTTCCTCACTCTCACCTTCTTGATGATATACAGTTTCCATCACCATAACATTATCATCTTGGTGTTGTGATGGACTCTCATTTGATACCAATTCCAAATCATCAACTTGTGCTTGAAGACAATGAGTGTATCTAGCAATCTCAGGACAATTCCTCTCATTGTGTTCTTTTGTGTTATGTAACCTGCACCCCCTTTCCCATGCCAAATCTGAAAGATTCAAAAGAGAATTGGATTGGCTAGGGCCTGTAGAAGCATCTAATTGATTAGCAATGGGAGCAGGAACTCCCCCATTGTTTGGCTTGGTGTTCCAGTGCCTCCATCTATTGTTAAAATTTCGATTTGGGTGAGGGGCATGGGACTCATACTTCTACTATTGAACCCTGTCATTGCTCAGTTTATGCACTAGTTTCTTGAGCTCCTCGACTTCTGAATAAACATCTTTTGGTGGAATCATATTGTTGTTAACCCCCGTTGGATTCGCATAATTAATGGGGTCTTGATTCAACATTGGGGTCGGGTTACGAGGAATTGGATTCCCGTATGGGTTGACACTTTGAATCGGGGTTGGATTTGGAAATGGAACTATGGCACGAGGATTGGATTGACTAGTTCCTTGCATCGTCGGTTGACTGCTCTGCAAAAATGCAGGGACAGGTGGAATGGCTGTGAGTGGTTGGATTGGAATGGGTGCATATGCGGGTGTTGTTGGATACGACTGCTGATATGAAAAGGCGTTCATGCTTGGCATTTGTGGTGCCATGAGTTGATTTGCCTGGGGAGCTTGACCATATGGAGCATATTGTCCCATCATAGGCATCTGGGTAAACCCGTAGCCTTGTGGTGTCATTTGTTGCTCGATAGTCATGGCTTCATTATAGGCCAAAGCCAGCGTGGTGACTTGAGGATTGCGCCTTGCAAACATGGCTGTCATGGGGTCCAATGCCCCAAAATATATCTGCAAAGCCACTGCGGGATCAATAGCAAAGTGCCTGATTGCTCTATTATAGCACTTTTGGAATCTCTGATTAAACATTCTGATTGGTTCCCCTTGGTTCCTTTTGCATGTAATAAACTGATTGTAAATAGTTGCGGGATCTAAGGGTGACCTAAATTGATTGACAAAGGCATTTTCCATTTGTGTCCAAGAGGTGATTGAACCAGTTGGCAAGCATATATACCATTCATATGCTATTGGATCTAAGCTCATGGGGAAAAGTCTGCAGGCCACATCTTCATATTGAACTTGCAGCCTAATTAAAACATCCCTATAGGCTTGGATATGTTCTTCTGTTGTTCTTAGGCCATCTGGCTTGTATTTAGGCAGAAATATTTCAATGTTCTTGGGGATTTCATGGATATCCCCGACAATATTCAAAGGAGTATTATTAGCTCCATACCAAGGAGGCTGCTTGGAGCTTGAGCCATTTGACTCAAAATTGATGAAGACAGACCTACAATAGCGGTAGAAATATTACTAACTATAGGCACACTAGGGGCAACGGATATTACTGGCGTAGGTCCACTCGACGTTCCTGGAGAAAACAGGTCTTTTGCGACTGGTGTGCTTACGACTTGCTTGGCTTTACTCTTGGGAGTACCAGTAAGGTCGTGAAAAATGGTTTCTCCGGTTGTTTGAGACCTGGTCGCAATACGGCGTGGTGGGTCCAGCCTGCCTGAGGAAACCCTCGGCTATTTCGAAGAAAACCTGCAACAAAAACAAAAACAGTGTTGCAGTTTAGCCGTAAATGATTTCAAAATTAAGTCAAAAACAAAATATTCAGGTATGAAAATCAAAATAAAATAAACCGATTCGGGCCCTCCTTCTAGCGCCAATCTGTTGAGTGGTGTTTTCACCCGATTGTGAAAGCACACTCTCCGGTAGGATCCGAGTCCCAAAATCCTCTGCTTGCAAAGAAAATAACTTTCTCCAAGGTTCCTGTTATGTTTAAATGATGTTGTTCAAATGAAATGCGAGGAATATCTTAGGGTTTGCAAGTGGATGTTAACAAGGGGCATCGATGGTTTATTTAATTTGAATTTCTAGTGGACTCAAAGTGAACAAACCTATTCTAATCTTCGATTCGATGGATTTTTAGTTGCTTATTCAAATACAATAATTAAACTGCATGAAATAAAGTAAGGGTTTGAAAAATAAAACAAAGTAAATGGAAATAAAACTAACTACAGTCAGAATGCTGTCATCAACTCGATGAAACCGAAGATATTGAGGTTTTATGCATGCAACCTAACCTAATGAACCTGCAAATTCGCACAATCCAAATAAATTAGGTGTTGGTTTCTAGGGTTTCTACTTTAATTCCAGATTTAGGCATTCGCATGAAGCAACCAAGCACACTTGCATTAAACTTCACCTAAAAGCCTTAGAAATCTGGAATGAATGATAAAACATTAAATCATGCATGCACAAAATGACTCCTTCTTTCTCATCAATGAGATGCCAATACTATGTATTTCTGTATTAAATGATGTATCAATTACATTTACTGATTGTTCCAGGCATAAATGTTCCAGGACAAAAAGAAGGAAATTGCCCAAGTGCAGGCCCAGAATGGCATAAAGCCTTTGTCTCTGCAACTCTGCAAGCAGCAATTTCCAACCCCCCTTCTTTCAATCTGCGCTTTTGATTTTATACTAACTGAAATGGCTCTTCGATTCCCTTTGTCGCTTCGTTTCACCTTCCTGCAAGTGACCTTTCAAATTCCTGCTTTTTCCTTACTTTCAATTCATGCTGGATGCCCAAACGTGCGAAATCTTCCATTGCATGTAACGTTCCTGCAATTCCGACACCTGTACGCCACGTGTCCTGCATTTTCTATGCCTTCTGTAACGTTTTCCTGTGCAAATCATGACAAAAACTGCAAGCGGCCTGTTCACCTTCTTAGCCGCGAAAACGCGACATGTCGCGAAATCGTGACATGTCGCGATATCGCGACGCCTTCCTCGCCCGTGCGCCCTCGGTAGCTACTTGTAGCGATATCGCTACCGCTTCTATTACCCCTACACCCCCCCCTACCACCACCCCTCACACCACTGCGATATCGCTACCACTTTTGCCTTCGGACCTTTATGTCACTTTCTGTCGCGATATCGCGACGTTTTTCACCTTCGGGCTCTCTCACCGCAAACTGTCACGATATCGCTACCGCTTTTGCCTTCGGACCTTTATGTCGCTTTCTGTCATGATATCGCGACGTTTTTCACCTTCGGGCTCTCTCGCAAACTGTCGCGATATCGCTACCGCTTCCCCTTCGGACCTCTTTGGCAACTTTACGTCGTGAAATCGTGACCATTATCACTCTCTTGCCTTCTTTCAACAAAATCGATACCCTTCCCCTTGACCTCTTCAATCAGAAATCGACCATTATCACTCTCTTGCCTTCTTTCAACAAACTGTCGCGATATCGCTACCGCTTCCCCTTCGGACCTCTTCGGCAACTTTACGTCACGAAATCGTGACCATTTCTTCGTCCGTACACTTTAGCTGCAATCGGTCACGAAATCGTGACGCCTTTCCACTTCGAGTCCCTTCGTTGTTTCCTGTCGCGATATCGCGACGTTTTTCCGCTTCCGTACACTTTGCCAAAACACGTCACGAAATCGTGACACTTTTCATCATCCGTACGCTTCGGCAAAACACGTCGCGAAATCGTGACCATTTTCATTCTTTTCCAGCGGCATGTCACGATTTCGCGACACCTTCTCTTTTCTTCTCAGCGGCATGTTGCGATTTCGTGACACCTTTTCTTTTCTTCTCAGCGACATGTCACGATTTCGCTACACCCTTTCACTCTTTTCCAGCGATATGTCGCGATTTCGCGACAACTTTCAATTTTTCTTTTCTTTCTCCTTTTCGGCAGCGATGGAGCTACATGTCGCGATTTCGTGACACTTTCCTGTTTTCGGCAGCGATGGCGCGACAAGTCGCGATTTCGTGACATGTCGCGATTTCGCGACACTTTCAACACTTATGCATTTTTTCTCTTTTCTTCAATTTTAGCATCTGGGTCACCGAGATTCTTCTCTACAAGCCTGCCAAAAGGTGGGTCCCCAATTTTGGGGTGTGTTGTGGATCAACCACAACAAGGTGCAAGAGAGAAAAAGTGTCACGATATCGTGACATGTTGCATTTTCAGGACCAAAATACGAGAGAAGGCGCAAGAGAGAAAAAGTGTCGCGATATTGCGACATGTAGCATTTTCGTGACCAGAAGACGAGAGAAGGCGCAAGAGAGAAAAAATGTCATGATATCGTGACATGTCGCATTTTCGTGACCAGAAGACGAGAGAAGGCACAAAAGAGAAAAAGTGTTGGGATATCGTGACATATCGCATTTTTACAACCAGAAGACGAGAGAAGATGCAGGAGAGAAAAAAGTGTTGTGATATCGTGACATGTATTTTTGTGACCAAAAGACGAGAGAAGGCGCAGGAGAGAAAAATTGTCACGATATCATAACATGTCACATTTTTATGACTAAAAGAGAAGAGAAAGAGTAAGAAGGAAAAAGTGTTCCGATATCGTGACATGTTGGCAAAGAAGAAAAAGTGTTGCGATATCGCGACATGTCGCATTTTTACGACCAAAGAAAAAAAAAAAAAAGGGTCGACGGTTACAGGGGCCGTTACAGAGGAAATTATTGAGCGGTGGGTATACTGAATGCTAATTGTTGATAGGCGAACAAATTCTATAGTGATAGCATTGAATAGCATGTGGCACCAAGGTGCAATGAAAGCAGATGAAGATCAAGAGTCGAAAAAAAAATGTTTCGAAAGCCAAAACAACGAAGAGACACAGGAAATGAAATGAAGGGCCAGAAAAGGGAAACGAAGAGTCATGCCAGATATTTTAAAAATGGAAGCAAAGGCATGCATAAGGGGTTAGAAACTGCTAAGATAGAGTTGTAGAGCTGAAGGCAAGAGGGCCATTCTGGACCTGTTTGGGATGTTTTTCTTCCAGGGTGAGTAATCTTGTAAAGAAAAAAAAAAAAAATACTATATTTCAAAATAAAGGATTTTATTTGGCAGACTGCTGCCATTTCTGTAAATATTTCCAAGTTATTGAATTTTATTGATTAGAAAGTTTGTCTCCCCATCAAGTGGTATCAGAGCTTAGGGTTCCTGAGTGTATGAGCAAATCATCGAAAGTGAGGCAGTTTGCACTAGGATCTATGGAAGGGTTGTGAGAAGAGAGCGAGGAATAATGCCTCCATGAAGAAACCATGGTGGTGGAAGAAATGTGGTACCTGAAGGAGATTTTAGATCTTTATAGAGGTAAGTGCAAGCCCTGTAAGAGGAGTTGCGAAGAGGGGTTGAGCCAAGGAGAGAAGACCGTAGTGAAGATGAAGCTTGGGAGGTTGATGATCCATCAGATGAAGAAGAAGAAATGGATCTTGTAGAATCTAGATTATTTAAGGCCATATCTCAGATCGAGAAGAAGCCAAAGTTTGATGTCTCCATGTATTCTGGGAATCTCAATCCAGAGGAGTTGATTGATTGGATCAATGATATGGAGGAGTATTTTGAGTATGAGGAGGTTGTAGATCCAGATCGGATCAAGTTTGTAAAAATGAAGTTGAAAGGCCATGTTAGCATATGGTGGAAAGGAGTGTAGCTAGAAAGAAATAGAGGAGGAAATAAAAAAATAACCAGATGGGATCGAATGGTAGAGAAGTTGAAGAGGCAGTTTATTCCTATAGATTACGAATTGGATCTATTAATAAAAATGCAGAGCTTGAGACAGTCAAGCAAATCATTCAAAAAATATACATAAGAGTTTTACAAGATCTCAATCAGAACTAGCCATTCTGAGGCTAACAAGGAGAAGGTATCCCGTTACATCAATGGATTGAGAACAAATATTCAAGAAGATTTGAGTCTGGTTAGGATGAGCATCATTGAGGATGCTTACCAGTTTGCTCTAAAAGTTGAAGAGAATCTGAACATAAGGTTTGAGGGTAAGTAGAAAGGAAGAGTTCATGGAGAAAAAACTGGTGGAAGAATAGATGGAGGACAAGATGAGAAGAAAGAAGAAGCTAGCAGCAATCAGGATCAGAAGGGAGATAATGATTATAGATCCCATGGTTAGAACAACTACCCAAGAGGGAGAGGTAGATATAGTCAAGAAAATGGAGGAGGATTTCATGGAACATGTTTCCATTGTGGGGAAGAGGGAAATTAGGCATATGAGTGTCCCCAACACCAATAGAGGATGAATAGAAGACTTGAGGGTCATGCTAGAGCTACTGTAGTAGATGAAGGTGCTGAATCAGAACATTCTGAGGAAGCAAAGAGAGGAGAAGTTATGGTCACAAGGAGAATCTTGTTGAATGAGGAGAAAGAACTAGACCAGAGGAAGAGCATGTTCTGCATAAGGTGCAAATGTTTAGGTAAGGTCTGTAATGTTATTATAGATAATGGTAGTACTAATAACTTGGTATCTGAAGAAATGGTTACTAAGTTACAGCTAGAGAGGAGGAGACACCCACATCCATACCAGATTGCATGGTTGCGGAAGGACCATAGGGCATTGGTAAGGGAACAATACTTAGTCAAGTTTAATATTGGGAGATACTAGGATGAGGTCCTATGTGATATCCTGCCTATGGATGCTTGCCATATGCTATTAGGAATACCATGGTAGTTTGATCACCATGTAGTCCATGGTGGACATGCCAACACTTACTCCCTAACAAACGAAGGAGTGTGCCATAAACTAAAGCCACTGAAGGAGATGGATGAAAAGAGTTTGCTAACAACAATGAGTGGAAGTTGTGGGGTTTGAAGAACTTAAGGGTTTGTACCCTAAAGACCCAAATTTTGTTGAAGCTTGGAGAGCTTGTATAGCCCTAGTTAAAAATAAGGTGACATAATAGTACAGAAGTGAAGGTCACTTCTCAATCCACCCCGGTTGTCTGATGCAGGAGCATCCAATGAAAGGCAAAATACCACAAAGAAGAAAAAGTGTCGTGATATCGCGACATGTTAGCAAAGAAGGAAAAGTGTCGTGATATCACGACATTTTGGCAAAGAAGAAAAAGTGTCGTGATATCGTGACATGTCACATTTTCATGACCAAAAGACGAGAGAAGGCACCAAAGAGAAAAAGTGTCGCGATATCGTGACATGTCGCATTTTCGTGACCAAAATACTAGAGAAGGCGCAAGAGAGAAAAAGTGTCACGATATCATGACATGTCACATTTTTGTGACCAAAAGACGAGAGAAGGTGCCAAATAGAAAAAGTGTCACGATATCGTGACATGTCGCATTTTCATGACCAAAAGATGAGAGAAGGCGCCAAAGAGAAAAAGTGTCGCGATATCGCGACATGTCACATTTTCATGACCAAAAGATGAGAGGAGGTGCAAGAGAGAAAAAGTGTCGTGATATCATGAAATGTCACATTTTCATGACCAAAATACGAGAGAAGGCGCAAGAGAGAAAAAGTGTCACGATATCACATGTCGCATTTTCACGACCAGAAGATGAGAGAAGGTGCAAGAGATAAAAAATGTCGCAATATCGCGACATGTCGCATTTTCATGACCAGAAGACGAGAAAAGGTGCAAGAGATAAAAAGTGTCATGATAACGTGACATGTCACATTTTCATGACCAGAAGACGAGAGAAGGCGCAGGAGAGAAAAAGTGCCATGATATCGTGACATGTCACATTTTCATGACCAAAATACGAGAGAAGGTGCAGGAGAGAAAAAGTGTCATGATATTGCAACATGTCACATTTTCGTGACTAAAAGAGAAGAGAAAGAGTAAGTAGGAAAGAGTGTCGTGATATCGCGACATTTTGGCAAAGAAGAAAAAGTGTTGCAATATCGCGACATGTCGCATTTTCGTGACCAAAGAAAAAAAAAAGAAAGAAGGGCAGGCGGTTTCAGGGGCCATTATAGAGGAAATTATCGAGCAGTGGGTATATCGAACGTCAATGGTTGATAGGCAGACAGAGTCTACAATGATAGCACTAAACAACATGTGGCACCAAGGTGCAATGAAAGCAAACAAAGATCAAGAGTTGAAAATAAAAATGTTTTGAAAGCCGAAACAACGAAGAGGCACGAGAATGAAACGAAGGGCCAAAAAATGGAAATGGAGAGTCACGCCATAGGATTTAAAATGGGAAGCAAAGGCATGCACAAGGGGTCAGAAACTACTGAGACAAAGTTGCAGAGCTGAAGGCAAGAGGGCCATTTTGGACCTGTTTGGGCTATTTTTCTTCCAGGGCGGGAAATGCTGTAAAGAAAAAAAAATAAACTATCTTTTGGAATAAAGGAATTTATTTGGCAGACTGCTACCATTTCTGTAAATATTTCCAAGTTGTTGAATTTGATTGATTAGAAATTTTGGCTCCCCATCACTATATCAAGTATATATAGTAAGCTTAGGGGAGTCACTAGACTGCACCAAATAGGATTCTTTGATACATTAGAGGCACATATCCTATGGATTGTTACTACTTAGGTGGTATACCATTGATTTTGATAGGCTTATTAGATGTAGATTGGGCTAGTGTTTTGGACAAATGCCTCTCCACTATAGGAATTATTTTTTGTCTTAGTTATAGGTATGTTTATTAGTGTTGCAGATGATAACACATTATTTACTAATTTTCTATTCAAGCTAAATACTATGCTTCAAATTAAACCACAAGACACTTATAATTGATGATTATGATTTTGGATTATATGGGAATTCCTTAGTACTTCCCAATAACTCTTCACATTATAATTAAATTATTATCAATCTTATCCACAATCTAGAATTAAATTAGTTGACCATGTTGATTTTTAGATGCACTATGTGTGATGGTTGTATGCCCTTGGAATACTTGATCTATTTTTATTTGTATCAATAGAGTAATAAAAGGACATTCTAACCAATCTCATGTTCAAGGTACTATTTGTGTCCATGTGGAAGTGTCTTGGAACATAATAATAGTACAGAAGTGAAGGTTAAGATCCCTGAAGAAGGGATAACTGATAAGGGTCTCTCTTTGTATCTCTCATTTAACTTAAGGGAGGATGTTTTAATATGTGGTGGTTAAGATTCACTTGAGGTCACCATAATTATATTCATGATATATAATATTTGAGTCTTTATAAACCTTGCATAGGTGTATTTTGATAATATATATTAGTTAAGCTAAAGACCAGTTTTAAAACCTTGGTTCCTTGCCATTGGATTTTACTAACTCTTTCATACCAACCATTTGGTTATTTTATGGAGTGTAGTTCTATTTTCTTTAGTGATATATTTTTATCTCCATGGAAAATATTATACATCATTTGTTTCCTTTTTGTGATTTGTTTTTGCATATTTGTGTAATATGTTGATTCCATACATCTTTAGAAACTATTGTGAAATCCAATAAAGTAATTTATAGTAAAATGAAAATATGTAGAAGAATTGTTTATCAAAATTAATTTGATGGTGATTCCAATTAAAATCTAGTATAAGATCTAAAATATAGTACAATTAAAATAATGATACCAAAATTATACTTACAACTTCAACAAACAACTATATCAAGGCTAAGATACTTTTTACAATGATTAAAATTGTCATAAAAAATGATGGAATAAATTTCAATTGAGTATTTCAAATTTTTTTTTAATGTTCTAAAAAAACATGAATGTGAATATTGGATAAAAAATAACATTCTTATTTATGTATATCAAAGATCGTCGAAGATATTTTAGGAGAAATTCTAACCAATCATGGTATTGATCTTCATCAAGTTATCAAATTTAGACCATACAAGAAAAAGGACTAACCAATATTTTATATCTTAATGAAAATGATACCAAGGAGTTGATAGCTAAAACAAAACAATTTGAGAAACATGAATACTATATGTAAAAAAAAAGTAAAAAATAAGTGAAGAAATCTTTATAAAAAGAAAAATATCTCCATAAGAATTGGAGCCTAGTTTTTCTGGGTTTGTTTCTCCATAAGAATTAGAGTGAAGGAATTTTGAGGCTTTCTTAGCCATGGATTGGGCCCTTTCAATTTTTTTGTGTTACCCTAATAAAAAATAAATAAATTCAACATTATTTATGTTAAAAGTGTAATCTGATTCATAGCCAAGACTAACATTACATGATTTATTAGATAGTCCTTAGAGCATTCTATTGTACAATGCATTAATTTATTATAATATTTTATTATGTAAGATCTATGGGTCACATTTAACCTTGTTATGGTTAAACATACTTTGTAAATTATAATTAACATAAATATCTATTGTTATGTTAGCTTAGGCTAAACTATATTATGTATTTCAGTTTTTGGTATTGGTATAAATACCCCATCCCAATCCTCATTTGATTATTGAATTGTTGTGTGTAGTTTTATCTATGTATATAGTGATTATTTATAGTGCCTACATGTGCCCATCATATCACTTTTTCATCCTTATTGAATTCTATATAAGATTTGAGTGAATAGATTCCTTCTATTTGTTTCTAAAATTTATTATGAATTCCATCAAGGTATCAAATCCATGTTTGAGATTTTATATTTTTAATTTTTGAGGGCTATTAGGGCAAGAATTTTGAAGGTCCTAAATTTTTGTATATGGAAGCATTTTGATACTTTTATATATATATATATATATATATATATATATATATATATATATATATATATATATATATATAATTCTACGCATTGATGACATCAAATTATAGACATATTCTAATGTTTGGGGATAAAATATGTGAAATAATCCTCAAGATATATTACCTTATTTTGAAAGGGAAGGTTTACATTTTCCTATGCAATTAGAATATTTGGCTTGATTTTTTAGGAGCTATGGATGTATTTGCAATAGTTATAGTAGATTTTTTATTTTAGAGGCTTGCAAGAAAAGGAATTACGATGTGCTTTGGTCAATTCTTCTTTCTCCATTGGGTGATTGATTCAATTTATTCATGAATTTAAAATATTTTATGATCTCATACTTCTTATATTTATTGTCCATGTACTCTTGGAAGTTTGTTACAAGTCTTTTTTTAAGTAAGTTAATGCAAATAATCTATTGGTGATGAAATAAAGGTGCCCAAGCACAAGATAAAATATTCAAATAAGGTGATGTATGTTATGAGTTGAAAAGTTGTGCTTTCAAGACATACCTTTTGTGACAATGTAATATTGAAGGAGATTATCTTAAAGGAGTTATTGATCATGATTTATCTTCTTCATTTAAAGTCCTAATGAAATTATTTTTTTGGATATGTGAAAGAGTTTCTAATAGTGGGGATGGTGAATATGTTCCAACCTAAGAAGAGTCTTTATCTAGGAATTTTTTTTGTAGTAGTAGATTTCAAATGATGGGGATACATAAAAATGTGAAGGCCACTTACAACATCCATTATGGGGGGAAGATATTGTTTCTAATATCTTCTTTCCCTAGCTCCTCTGTTCATATCATAGGGGTTATTGAATGTGAAATCTGATTCATGTCCATAATCAATAATGCATGATATATTGGATAGGCCTATAGAAATTTCATTGTGCAATGTATTAATTTATTGTAATATCTTGTTAGGTAAGCCTTGTGAGCCTCTATTAACCTTGTTATGGTTATACCCACTTATATAACTTGTAATTAATATAAATCCCTCTTGTTATGAAAACTTAAGTTAAGATTTATTATGTATTTGGGGGTTTGGAATTGGTATAAATACTCTATCCAACTCTTTATTTAATAATTATATTGTTGTGTGATTTTATCTATTGATATAGTGATTATTTATGGT
>JAQPPZ010006779.1:0-10710 GCA_028583015.1 Wollemia nobilis
ATTGTGAGTAGCTCAAGGAAATATTCAAACAATAGGGGATTATAAAAATACCCCCACATTTTAGAGCTCTACATAAATCATTCCAATGATTCATGTAGAGCTCTTCAATACTAGAAGAATTTGAATAATTGTGGTAAACTAGTGGAACAAGAATAGTAGGAACAACATGAATAAGTTACAATATTGTGCCTGTTTCCATCAGGCAATGTATATACACATACATATTTCTCAAACCTAGCTTGCTAAGGTAGAAAGTCTAGTATACATTGTAAATATTAAATTTTGAAATATAAATATGATTATCAAATAAAAGTATGGTCTTTCAATGGCTTTTAAATTTTATTTAATTTAGTATATTTTTTATTCTTCTAAGTTTTTCCAAATATTATTATAAATTTGTCACATTTTCATATTTTTTGGTGGAAAAAGGCAATTCACCATGTCTTCTCCATGAATCTAGACACTATATACCTATATTCGAAACTTATTTCTCCTATTTTTATAAACACATTTTAGGGCTAACCCCTGATGCATAACCCTAAGCATGAATCTTCTATAAATCAATTGCTTCCTTAAGCCTCTACCAAATTATTTTGAATTTCTCCTCCATATTTTTTATAATGTTTAGTTTAATCACCACTCAGTCCTTCATATTATCCCACCATATAGGTGTTCTACATATCTTACCATACAAGTCCTTAAATGAAGCCATTCCCAAGGATGCATAATATCCATTATTATATGTAAATTCAACCAAATGCAAAACATCTTCCCACTTAGACTTTTGATCCATGCAATACATGTGAAGCATATATTCCAAAACTTGGTTAACTATCTCTGTTTTCCCATCTATTTTTTATTAGTAAGAAAAACTAATATTCAATTTAGTGCCCACTACACAATGAAGAGGTTTCCAGAATTCCAATGTAATCTTAGAATCTCTTTCTAATAATATCACCTTAGGAAAACCATGTAACCTAAATATTTTCTTAGAAAACCTATTTTCCACAATCGGTACATCATCCTTGATGTTCCCCAATATAAAATGTGTAACTTTAGTCAACTTGTCTACTACCACAAGTATTGCATCATGCTATTATCTTCTTAGGTAAACCCATGATTATGAAAAATTCCATAGATATAACCTACCAATTTTTATTAGGTATATCATGTGGGTATAATTTTACTACTAGATGTCAATGTTCTACCTTAAACTTCTAGCATTCCAAACATATAGCAATGAAACTAGTGATATCATGTTTCATTCTTAATCAATAGAAGGTATTTTTCATATTTTATCTCATCTTTGCACCCCTTAAATTTATAGAATAGGGAGAATTATGCACCCATTGCATAATTATTCTCCTTAAATCACCAATTTTAGGTATAAAAACCCTATACTTGAAACATAAAAATCCATATCTTATGTTGAAATCCTTATTTTCCTAAGGATTTTTTCAATTTTAGCCTGAATTTCAATGCAATATTGATCCCATAACTGCATTTCCATAACTTTGTCCATCAAGTCTACATGACTTTGGGTTAATGTTGTTATGTGCCTTCTCCTACTCAAGGCATTAGTAACCTTGTTTTTCTTTCCTTTGATATACTCTATACCAAAGTCATGTTCAGATAGGAACTCTATCCACCTTCTCTATCTAGCATTCAACATAGGTTGGGTAAAGATACACCTTAGACTTTGGTGGTCCATACTTAGCTCAAATGGTTTTCCCAATAAATAGTGCCTCCAGACCATTAGTGCACGAACAACCGTTGAAAACTCTAGGTTATGTGTATCATAATTCAACTCATGCTTCTTAACTTCCCTGGACTTATATGCTACTATAGCTTCATTTTGGGATAATACCCCTCCAAAAATTCTAAGGAAGGATCTGTGCATACTCTAAAATTCCCAAGAGGATCTCGTATCTTGAGAATTATCATTTTAGTAAGCTTATTTTTCAAAGTTTCAAAGGTAGCCTCACACTTATTAATCCATTTGAACTATTTTATTTTTCTTTGAAGGTTGGTAATAGAATATGCAATTTTTGAATATTCCTTCACAAAATTCCTATAATAACCATTTATTCCCATGAATATCCTAACTTTAGATATATTAGTGGGTGTAGGACAACTTAAAATGGATTCAATTTTTGTAGGATCTATAGAAATCCCTTCTATAGATATAATATGCCCCAAATACTAAACTTGTGAGGCATAAATTCACATTTAGACAACTTCTCATAAAGTTGATTTTTTCTCAATACCTCTAATACTAACCTCAAATGTTGGTCATGTTTTTCTCTGGTGCAGAAATATATCAAGATATCATCCAAAATATCAAATCAAACCAATACAAATATTTCTTGAACACATTTTTCATCAGATTCATAAAATTTGCTAGCATATTTGTTAACCCAAATGGAAATATTATGAAATCATAATGTCTATACCTAGTATTAAAGGTTATTTTATGAGTATCCTCCATGTGAATCCTCAATTGATGATATCCTAATCTTAGATAATTATTTGAAAATATAGTGACATCCTTTAACTCATCAAAGAGATCATTGATCCTTGAAAAAAGATACCTATTCTTGATGGTCACCTTATTTAGCATTTTGTAGTCAATACATAACCTTAAGGATCCATCCTTCTTCTTAACAAACAATACTAGAGCATCCTAGGGTGACACACTAGGTTTAATCAAACCTTTCTCCAATAGATCTTGGAATTGCATCTTTAACTCTTACAACTCAATAAGAGTCATTCTATAAAGTGTTCTTGCAATAGGTTCAACTCCAGGCATTAAATTTATTGTAAAATAAAATTCACACTAAGGTGGTAGACCTGGGAGATCTTTTAAAAATGCATCCTTAAATTCATGCAGAATTGAATGTCTCTTAAATATTTCCTCATCTCTATTATTTTTTATCTTGCCATTTATCTTAACTACATACATCTTACCACCTTATTTGATTTCCCTATTTAGATGCATAGTTGATAGCAAATGTGGTTGAAAATACCCTTGCCTACATTGAATCCTTACTCTTTTCTTATCCTTATCAGTATAGTCCACCCATATTTCTTGATTAGGGTTCCATGAGCCCTTAACCAACCTATTCATAGGATAACATAAAAGGCATGTAGCGAAACTACATATAAGTGCTAAATAGTGGATCCATTTGGTAAGGTGATCTTAGTTATAGGAAAATATTGATCCACTGAGTAAGTTTATCCAGACCCATACTCAACTTTCCACCATTGTGCCAAAAATCTAGGTCTTTTCGGCATATCCCCAATAATACTAGAAAAAATAAAATTATTTGTAGCTCCATTATCAATTAAAACTTTAAGATTCTTATTCAACATCTTACCATTCAATACCATGGGAGTTGCTTGTCCATATAGGTTTTGAATTCTTATGGCTACATAGATTTGGTGTGATTGCTCCTCGATTCTATTACTTGACTTTGGTCATTAGGGATACTTATTTAAATAATTAGGAATCCCACAAAGGAAACAAACTATCCTAGGTGCCTAATAGCTTTCATACCTTTTCTCCCTATTTCATATTTTTGAGCTAATTCATTCTGCTTCTGAGATTGAGGTTTTAAATTATCCTCTTTTAGAATTTCTTATTATAATTCCCTTGGCTCCTATTGTTCTTTTTCCCAAACTTTGGGTTCCCTTTACTTTTCTTATTTTTCTCCTTATTCCATTTCATAAACCCTACACTCTTCCTCTTCTTGAGTTCTAATATCTCTACCTCTATCAACCCTACATAGTTGAAGGTCTTCTTAGTTTGTAGATTGGTTTCTTTAGGCCAAACCATATGTGTTTTGAAGGATTTTGGGCTTGAGAATTTTTTTTTTTTTAATATTAGGATCCACCCCCAATATGAACTTATGTACCTTCAATTGTTCATTGATCTCATACTCAAGAATATATTTCAATAGTTTAATGAATCTTTGATAATATACCTCCACCGTCAATGTACCTTATTGGAGTATAGAGAATTCCTCAAACTTATCTACATAAAATTGATTTTATAGGAATCTCTTTTTAAATGCCCTTATAAATTGTCCCATTTAAATTCCATGGCTTGGATTCCTTTGCCTATCCTAAATGTATTACACCATTCTAAGGATGCATCTTAAATAAGAAGGGTAGTGCAAACAATTTTGGTTTTTGGTGAGTAATTCATCATGGAAAAGAAAGTTTCCAACTCATTCAACCATGACTCTATTGCATCACCCATTTATCTTCCATTAAATTTACCTACCTTAATATTCTTAAGATCCTTGGAAAGCTCATATTGATCTAATATTTACCTTCATGGTTTCCTCTAACAGGATTCTTTTCCCATCTACCCTCTAAATCCTTGTTACCTATTTCCTTATTAATCAAGGTTTCTAGCATTTTTTGTTGTTGTTCCATATGCTCTTGAAGAAACTTAACTATAAAATAAAGGTATTCCACCCTCTCATTAGAGGCCATTGTTCTTCCAAACTTCCTACTAAATTCCATTGTTCTTCCAGTTATCTTACTGGAGTCCATTATTCTTCAAAAATTCATTAGGGGATATCCTATAGCTTCCTCCTATGTAGTTGAATCCACCTTCTTAGATGATCCTCCTCTCAAAATAGGTGTCATATTCTATCCATAAAAAAAGGATCTAGGTAAGTTAAAATTTCTCCCAAATTATACTTATAATCAATTAGTTTCATTTCCCCATGAGATAACTTAGGCCATTATCACTCACTTGATAATGATCACGGTCATACTTGCCTCACCGTATGGTTTCATTCTCAATAAGAAACTATACTCCCTAGGAATTTTACTCCTTGGTCTGACTGGTCCAAATGGTATGCAATACCCATATTATCCCAAATTAAGTTAAGGTCCCTATAAGAGCAAGTCTGCCAAAAGTACCACATCAATTCAAGGATCAACCTAGGTTCTCTCCATGGAAGCTTCCAGTCCTATGACCTAGATCTCTGATAACAACTATAAAATCCCACCAAAATAAAACCAAGAGAATTTTTTTTCATAATTTTCACAAAGAACTCCCAATAGTTTTTAGCATTATAAGGCATAACCATATTTTGAGTTTAATGTCATTACAAATGACACTCAAGTGGATAGGAGTGATCAACATCCCATATTTTTGGGGTTCACCTTTCTAAACAACTTGACCATGGCATAGGGATTATCCTTTATAGCCCATAACACTTAAAGGTGGATGCCTTTTCTATAATCTTACATAATTCCATCTATGTAGGATTAATCTGGCATAATACCTTTGTTTTTAGTTACCACACCTCCACAAGCTAACTAAGGCTATTACCACTCAACTAATAATGAGCATGGTCACTTGATCCTTATTATAATATATTATATCTCTCAAAAGAAGTAAGGTTCTATAATTGAACATAAATAAATGCATCATAACACTTTGCTAAGTATAAATACATCCATTCACAAAACTAACCTTTAGCATTTCCTTAATCTTCTATGAAAAGAATAACCAATATTTTAAAGGAAATATAACTCTAATCCATAGACTAGATTCCAACAATTTCTCAAAACATACATTTCTTTCATTTAACCAAAATAGCAAGATCTTAACATTTAAAAATATCAATACTTTAATCTTCCATTCTAGGAATGCTCTAACAAGAATACTATTTACAATACATCCTTTATTTTTTTCTTCATCACTATTTATATCAACATAATAAAAATAATCACTTCTCCACTATAATCATTTCATATCAAATATAAAATGGTCATTAATCCTCTTTCTCTTTGAGGTCCTCCTCTTGATGATATTTTTCCATGAACTTGTTCAATAAATCTAGGTATGAGGACAACTCATGAAAATGCATATGCAACTTAACATGCACTATGTAAAGCACAAACAACCATGCAAGATGCATTCTATAAAAATAATGAGAGAATCCCATACTTCTCTCAATAATGGGTTGTTTTCCATTTCCATAAGTACAAATATGATAGACAGAGAGGAGATTGGTGGTAGTATTATGAAACATAGAGAACATTATTTATAGAGCCACCATCAATGGTTATGTCCCCTTTTCCTTTGACAAGGATAAAGGAAGAGTCACCCACATCTATGCTACAAGTAGAGCTAGAGGAGATAGAAGAAAAAGATTTATTTGAAGCAGTCATGTGATGAGTAGCTCCAGAATCTAGGACCCAAAAATTAAAGGAAGAATTGGAGGTTTTTACTTGAGCATTAAGGGTTTTTCCTATTTTCTTTTTATTGTCTATATTTTGATCTTTTATAGCTGCCTCTAGTTGTTGTAATCTTTTCCAACATTTGTTTGCAGAGTGACCATTCTTTTTATAGTGAGTACATGTTATGGGGGTCTTTTCCTTCTTTTTGAATTTTTCTTTAGAAGAGGTGGAGGCTACTAATGCTTTAGAGGAAGAGGAAGAAGACGATATTTCATATCTAGCAAGTTTGGTTTCTTCCCTAGTTAATCTATCACATAATTCTTCTAAAGAAGGTATTTTAAAGGTTGTACCAAGAGTATCTTTGGTATATATAAAGGTGGTAGCAAATATTTTAAAAATACCATTTATATTATAAAGGATTAGATAAATGCATTCCTCTTCAGTATTAGTCTTCCCACTGCATTTGTATTGAGTGAGGATTTCTTTGAACTTAGTGAGGAAGTCAACAATACTACTAAAATCTTCAGGAGATAAAGATGTTAGTTTTGCTTCTAGTTGCATTGATATCATATGATCTACTTTCCCAAACAAGGTCTTTAGTTTCTCCCAACTTTCATGAGGAGTTTTGCAATCTATAATGTGAAAACACAAACTATCATGAACATTAGAGCTAATAATACCCATAGTTTCATGCATTTTTCCTTTATGAACAAAAATTTCATATTCTTTCTCAAATTATGGTTGCTTTTCTTCTAAAAAATGAGTAAGGCCTTTTTGAGATATAAGATTTAAGATTTTAGGTTTCCAAGTGTGAAAGTTATGAGGGGTGAGAGGTTCAATTGAATTTATCATCTTAAAAGGTTTGAATTTTTAATTAACCAATATATCCCCCCTTATAAATTCAAAAATTAGATTAATGCAAAAGGTTAAGGTTGATGAAGATTTTCAATATTAAAAGAACTCAATATACCTACCCTAACGAGAGGGAAACTCTACGTATAATGAGTTTTGAGTATTTTTTGATTTTGAATTGCCAATTCCTCTTAGTTCCTCTCAATACTCACCCTTACTTGAGGGAAACTATAAGTATAGAGAAGAGTTTGTCAATGGGTGTAGGCTTGAAATGTAGAGAATCCAACCTATTTTTTATTTGTATTTTCTCAAATCTTACCCTTACTAGATGGAAACTATAAGTGAGAGAGATATCCAAAATAAATAATGGATGAATGAAAAATATATGTCAGGCCTTTATACCAAGTGCCTCCAAAAACCTGCCCTTACGTGAGAGAAACTATAAGTTTTTAGTGGTAATGATACATGGAATGTAGGTAAATATATTTTGAGGATGAATATTTTATGTTTTTTTGAATAACAAATATAAAAAGAAGTTGATTGTTTTTAATATTTCAACAATAACACCTTAGTGAGAAAAAATTTAATATCTCTTCCATACAATATTAATTTTAAATATGTTAACATAAAAAATATTTTAATATTTCAACAATAACACCTTAGTGAAAAATGTTAAAATCTCTTCCTTACAATATTTATTTGAAATAAATATGTTAACATTAAAGAAGAGAAATGATTTTTTTTTTTTTAAATTGAATTCCTTTTTATAAAAATTGTTATAACAATATCTACTTATTAAAAAAATTAGTTATTGCCTTAAAAAGATAATCAAAATAGGAGAATTATTTTAGAGAGTGTAAGAATATGCAATTTTATATCTATTAATTACACCTCTAAATAAATATGCCTAAAGGAAAAAAATGACGAGAAGATAGGAAAAATTATACAACCCTCCCTAAAGAGACACAAATGTGCATTAAATTTCACATAACCCCCCCCCCCCCCCAAATTTTATTATTTATTGGTTACAATTGACTACGAATTTTCAAAGGCCCTTTAAAAGGCTCTTTGAAGAGGAGTCCAATTTATACTTCGAAATCAAATTTTTTAATAACCCTTTTAAAAAATATATTTGGAGGGAAAAAAAATAAATTTAAACAATACCTTTTGGGACCTGAGAAAAGATAGATGAAAAAAAAAGAGGTAGCCTATTCGGAGCAGAGGAGACACACTTTAATAGAAAGGAGATCGGTCAAAAAATATACAGGTTTATCAGATCAGAAGAGGCGCTTTGGGAGATGAAAAAGTGGAAACTCAAGTGCCTATCCTAGTGGAACTTGAGAGAATATTCTCTTATTCTAACAAATAAATCTAGTTTCAACAAGATATGTAATCAAGCACTTGACTAGACAATGAATCAACATAATACAAGGAATAATAAGCATTGCAACTAACATTTGAAAGTAGAAAAAAACCTAGTAACTTACTGCTATATCTATGTTAAACGCGGTTTAATGATGCCATCCTAAAATCTGATGAAAAATATTAACTTCCAAACATCCAACAAAATAAAAGAGTATATCCCAAACCAAATATAACCAACTATACCATGGATTGTAGACAACAAAGAACTTGGATAACATTTTCAGGTTAACTAGAATGAAAATATCTATAAAAAAATTATGTATTGGAGGTAAGAAGCATAACAACATACAATCTTAGACAAATACCTTCAAAAGTAATTCTAGAAACCTCCTTAAGCAAAACCTTCTTCTTTTGAAGCTCCCATATTATTTTCTCTTTGGGCACCATACAAAAAAAAATCTTGCAAACAAGCAACATAAATCCATTTTGAATAACTAGGTAGATTAATCATTTAGCATGCTCATTATGCCTTTCATGTAATGTTTCCAGGAAATTATTGTTGAAAAGGTTTTCTCAAGTTACCAAATTTTTCCATGCTCCTTTATTCCCCACTTCCATATTTCCAAAATGCTCTATCATTATTTAATAAGTGAATTCTTATTAATGCAAGGTTTATTCTATTAATATAAATCTTTTAATATTCATAAGCAAACACTACTATTAACTTCATTCACTTATTTTAATAATTAAATTTAATTAAATTAATTACTCACCTAATTAATTTAATTAATATCTACTATTAATATTAACCATTAACACCAATATTCAAGCACTCTTAGGTATTAATTAACTCACTTATTAATACCAACTTAATAGAATCAACAATTTCTATGCTTAAAATACAAGCATAAATGCATCCCAATGTAATCAATAACACATACAACATTGTTTTTCCTTAAGTAGGTCGATTTTAAGATAACTAAAATGTTATCACCCACCTACTAAGGATGATTGTTTTTCTAATAGCAACCACCTTTCCTAATGGTGTATTCAACCAACAATCACATATGCAATGCACTTATATGAAGGGTATTCTTTTACACTTGAGCTATCGATGGAAATGTCATCCATCATTTTCCATTTTCTCTCAACTCTTGTGGTTATCCCATACCAATCCATCGATGAGAGTACTTGGTCGTACAACCATAATTTTTATTACTAATACCATATTCTAAAAGCAGTATAATCAAAGCATAAAGTGTATTTTATCAACATATCTAGATAACATAAAATGATAGTATATCTTATATATCCACACATCAATACATAAGTCAAATATCAAGAACAAGTCCTTCCAAGGAGGACTATTACATACTCCCCCTTTGGACTAAACACAATCATCTATGTTTCCTAAAAATAAATCCTATATATTTTATTCAAATAAATATGGGAATTGCTTCCTCATTTCTTCATCATCTTCCTAAGTTGCATAATTTCTAGAATAACGGTCCCACTAGACCTTACATTGATCTAGGGTTTATTTCCTCAACATCTTGGAATGAAACCATAGAATTCTTATCAATTGCACCTCAATGGTTGAAGGATCTACCATCTACAATTTTAAAACATTCCAAACATGATAAGGATTAGCAACATATTTCCTAAGTAGAGATATGTGAAAAATATCATGGATCTTTGATAGATTGGATGATAAGGCGAGCCAATAGGCTATTGGACTAATCTTATCAATGATATTAAAAGGTACAACATGATGAGGATCCAACATAGTTGACTTGATGGAAATTTTCATGGGTTTTATCCTCAAGAAGACTCTACTCTCATAGAGAATTCTCTTGATAATATTTTTAAATTAGCATAGCCAATGTTATGCATAGCGTCTAGTCATAGTTAATTAAAAAATATTTGGAATTTGAAAATTTAGAATTGGCTAATATGGGGACCTTTGACCAGGGCCCATTAGCCCAAAAATTTTGGGTGTAAAAATTTTCCTAGGTCAACTTGCCCTAATTTAATAATAATTTGACCATTTTAAGTTTAAGTTGCCAACATTACCCTTGATAATAATAGATATTTTTACCTTGAAATTATAAAAAAATTATTTACGTTGACAAAATTACCTATTATCATCTGCTGCAATCTATGATGCTATCAAATATCTACCATCACTTGTGATGCTACTAATAGTATATCATCAGTTATGATATTATCGATCATCAAGGAATCATTAGTGATGCAACCAATCATCTATCATAATATGTGATGTTATCG